>JBCJKH010013695.1:0-17381 GCA_039877255.1 Loriculus beryllinus | reverse complement strand
GTTATACCTTAGTTACTGGGCTGTTCTTATCTCAACCCATGGGAGTTACATTCCTTCGATTCTCCTCCCCATCCCTCAGGGAGTGGGGAGGAAGGGGGGGGGGGGAGAAGAAAAGAGGGAGGGGGCAGTATGAACTGGGTTTAAACCACGAAAAAAGCGTTAAGGGGTGAGCTTCAGGGCCTCATCCAAATTAAAACCTTGTATTAGCACACCACGTTGTAAGAACATCAAAGTGGATGCAGAGTCACTGTCTTCCTAGGGGCCTGGCACCGGCTGCAGCCTGCCAGGACTTTCCCCCATTATATAGTAAGTTACCTCTTTTGGTTGGCGATGGGGAGGCAGGATGGTTCTGAGGCCTTGCCCTTGCATGTGAGACAGCAGAGAAAAGCTTTGGGATCAGTTCCAGTTCTCTCAGAGAAGTTGCTCGTGAGAAGCCAGGTGGGAGGGTAAGTACTGGAAGCAGTCTGGGCCTTTACTGTCTGCCCATTAAACACAATGGTGCTCGTGAAGTCAGGTGGAAGCTCAGGCTGTGGCTCCTCTTCCAGCTAATCCCTGTATCCCTGCAGCTCCAGAAGGTGAGTGCTCATGCTTGCATTCAGTTTGCCCAGACTCCTCCAAGGGCAAGCTGAAGTGTAATGAATGCTCTAATTTGCTTGCTCCAATTGCACTGTGCTAAGCTTAGCCTTAAAACACTGAGCTGCAGCTCATTAAAAGATGGTGTTGCTGAGGCTTTATTAGAACAGTGTGTTTGCCACTAGATGAGACAAGGGGAGAAAGGTGGATGACTGTAAATTGACAGGGGTGGCTGATTACCTAAACGCAGCCAACAGCCCCATTTGAAGATCAACCTCCTTCTCAGGTAAGCCAAGGCAGGGTGAAGCCCGTGAACAAAGAGTGTTTATCATAGCCAGGCTGAGCCAGCCTGGCCCTGAATTTCTTAATGCTTTCAGAGGTGCACACGATTCATTTGGCAGAAGTGCTTCGCAGCTTCCCAGAGGGGAACTAAAATGATTTCCACAGACACATAAAGCAAATAGCCTGCATCTTGTTTGTCCTACCAAGTATTAGTGACTAGTGCTGAGTAAGGATCTTCGCAAAGTGCGATGAAAAGGCTGGCAACTCATTCCATCTGGTGTGGATTGTTGCGGCAGGGTTGTGCGACAGTGAAGGCTTCTGGTAACCTTCATAGGCTGAGCAACCTGAGCCGCGAAGCTGGTTAAAAACTGTGCTTCACGCTCTTAAATACTTGCACAGATGTACTCTGTAAGAGCATGAGACGATTTCAATAGATGTTAGATTCTTCCTGCTAATGTGCAGAGCAGATATTGCCTCCTAAGGTCCAGCTGAAATGTTCCACTGCGGTGGTATTTGAGACTAGTTATATTTGGCACATCTTTGTTCCGTATCCAGTTTTACAACTACCAGATGGCACCCTAATGAAACATCAAAGAAACCATGAACGGCTGCACTTAAGTGCTCTCTGGAAGATGTATCCAGTGAGATACAGAACTCCCACTCCAGATATGAAGGAATTTTGACCATAGGGCAGAAGTAGCTTTTATCTTTCAGACACTGCAGCAGCAGCACAGTACAAATCCAAACCTTCATGTAAAACAAAAACAGCATCAACAACAAAACTGTTTATCAGTGTTTTTTTTTCCCAAGATACTTTCCTAAAGTACTTTGAACCCGCTTTCCTTAATAGTAAGTTTGGGAAAATGGATGAAGAAGAAACAGTCTTGCTGAATAAAATACAGAATCGCTTCCAAGAACTTCTTCCAGAATAGCAATGGAAGTTCTTCGGAAGCTACTTAAGTTTCAGCAATGGAAGTTCTTTGAAGCATTTAAGTATCAGCAATAAATTCTGGGATTTGCGAGGGAAGCTAGTTGGGTGGAATGGATACACTTTCATCCATGGCTGGGATGAAACCTGAAGTCACTGTTCATGCAGTGTTGCTTCTTGATCAGTCATGACAGAATTAATCCAATCTGGATGCTGAATCTAGATCTATAAATATATTTATTATAATATAACAAGAACTTAACAGTAAACATAAACTATATACAATACCATTACAGATAACCCTGTTTTTAATATTATTCACAGAAATAGCCAGTTTTGTTCCAGTGTGAGAAATGAAGAAATAAGCTAAATTGGAAATGTTGAATGTGTTTAGGTCTTGTTGACAGGTAGCACCTCCTTTGGAGGTAGACACACACCAACACTAAAATTAGTCCTGCCCCAGGCAGTTAGAAACTTGTGCTCCAATCTTTAGGTTCACACTTGCACCCTGTTCGACATAAATACTTTAAATGACATACTAGTATATAATTTTGTTGTGCTTATTATTACTTTTTTATTTTCTTTAAAGAATAAATAAAACAACTGCATAACAAAGGCAGGAACCTCACTGTCAAAATGAGAGACTTGAGTCACCCTATAGCTTGACTCAGATGACTTGAGCACTTTAAATACTGCAAGATACAAATGTCTTTTTTATTTTCTTTTATTTTATAAACGATTATTAATAAAATAAGATGATTAGCTAACCATCTGCATTGATTTCCCCAAAGCTGTAGGCAGACCTCCCTCCCTATAAAAAGGCTAGCGTTATTTGGTATGAAATTCAACTAGATATTGACTGTAAGATCTCACCCACACCCTGTACAGGACCCTCCTTGAATAACTGGCATGGCATTTGGGATTTGAGTCTGCAAAGGCAAGTATGGCAACTTTTTTTCCCTTGACCTAGAAAGAAATTGGACAATCCTTAGCTAGGGGTTACTTCTTATTTGTGAATTTTAAGCGTCTTTCCCCTGCCCCCTCTATGTTACCCGGTCCATCTCCTGTTTGATCCTTTCATGTATAAATTTATAAAGAATTCCCACATCACAATGCTCTCTGGATAGACAATATTTCAATATATATAAAAATATAACCCCTGTGCTGTGCATATACTTACAACTCTACATAGTAATCACTTTAAGTCTCTTATACTGGGCTTAAGTCTATGCATTTTTCTACCATGGGATTTAAATTTGTGTGTTTAGAATATGTAAATAAGAGAAGCAAAAGGTTTCCACACCTATGGGGAAACTCGAAAAGTAAAATAAAATACTTCTCAGACTTTACAGAAACGATAGTGGCGTATATCCCAACATAAGGAATTTTGGTTGAGAGTCAAAACTGATTGCGCAGCCACAACAGGAGGCACCTTCTCCATGTGATGAAAACGTCGAGGTCCCACACTGCGCTCTGTGTTTTAGCGGGTTCCCAATCAAACCCCCAGATGGGATCCTAAATCTTCGGTTTATCAGAAGAATGCCTCTGGAATAGAAACAGTTTTTGTTTTGCATTACGGGATTCGAGCACTGCCAAGTTTGCTCAGAAGCTGAAAGCGGCAGACAGGGTTTAGAAGACTCCCCCCCCCGACCTGTGGGCATGGCCACGTGTGCCCACACAAGCATTATCCAGAGCAGAAACTCATCCAGCCCAACAGGCCTGTTTTGTTTTTAATCTTTTAAAACATAGTTTATTACCAATTCTTGTCCCCGGTCCCACCTCTTCTACCCCTTCGGGCTCTGCTCTAGAGAACTGAAAGATTTGTTTGATCTGATGGAAGACTGACATCAACATAAGCCATCTGTCACACAAGATTCCTCTCAGTCATTGGTATTGAAAAGCATGTATTTGTTAAAAACAAATGTAGGAATCAAAGTGGTAAGGACACTTTGACCTTTCAAATAGATTGATGCCTAAAGTGTAATAGTAAAACTAATCTGCATGGTTATTTTAAGAATCAAGCTTGAACTCTAAAGTAAAATGCAGATTTTCTTTTTTCTTCTCTTCCCCAGCTTAAAAAATATGTGAAATTCTATTGCACCTGGGTTGACCAAAAGCCGATGTCCAGAACAAGTGCCACTATAACATCTAGTGACACCCTTGTATTATTAAGTTACAATTATCTTACATAGCACGGAGCTCTCTGCTCCTTGTTCACCAAAAGGTGAGGATGATTTTTCTACATTCAATGTAGACACTATTCAAGACTTTAGAGCAATATGTTCACTGGCTGGCTTTGCTGCTTTTGTTTCTTAAGTAGTAGTATTCTTCTTGCCTGCTTTCAACAGGTACAAACAGTTCTCCATCCAACTCCTGCAGAACATCAGCCGCTCTGGATGTACTTCTTGATTGCTACGCAGCCGTGTCGAAAAACAGGGCAGGGCATATTTGGCAGAAGTGTCCACGTGTTTGTTTTAGGATCATAGGCTTCCATGTTTCCCAGGGCAGGTCCTTCGCTGCTAACGATCCCACCAGTGGCATAAATTTTTCCATCCAGAACCACAGCGCTTCATTCATGAAAAACAAATAAAGTTTGAGTTAGTTTTCTTACCCAACAATTCTCTTTTCAGGCTTAAAACAAACCCAAGCTTGCATTACAAGGGGTAAATGACGAACACACTTTTTATTCTTATCTACGTGAAGCTGTGCGAGTGCTTTTCTTACCTCTCCCTTGCTCTCCCCCAAAATTAATGCTTTTTGTGCCCCTGCCAGGTAGGTAAATGTTGTCTCTAATTTAAACAACAAAGGCCAGTTAGTCCAAGTAAGATGCTCCAGCCCATATACCGATCTGCAGCAAATGCAGCAGGACAATGCATCCCTGTAACACCATCACATGCAAAAGCAATCCAAGCAGTTTGGGGTCCCTGATGCCTTGGTTAGAATAAACCCTGTAATTACTTGTCTAATTATCAATGAATGCTGAAAAGTAGGGGAAAAAAAGCCATCTAAGAAATGCCCTGTTTGTTCAGCCCCTTCCATAGCCATGCTGTGCTGTGGGAGCCTGGAGTTCCTGCTGACATTGTCTTCGTGTGCAGGAAGGATGGTGTCAAGTGGAAAGCCAACCTGGGGCAGATGGATCTGATGGCTGGGAACGTGTGGCTGAGGGACTGCAGAGGAGCTGGATGTTGGTGACTAAAGACAAAAAACCCTACTGCTTATTTCAGATGAAAGCCTTTGACTTCAGACATCTCTTGCATATCAAGGATAATGAGGCTGGGCTAATCCCATGGGCTGTAAGCTCCTGATAGGAGGGAAGGTGCAGAGTTGTGGAAGGTATTTGGAAGAAAAATTGCCCTTTAGCCTCATTTCTTCTTCGTTCTTCCTCTTTACACCTCATCACCTTCAGCAATCGTGTGCAAGGCATGACACTTAGTTTGGGCTAGTGGAGATGGACAATGAGGGGCTGAGATCCTTCCCCCTGTACAGGGGGAACCCAAAAGTGAGGCAGGTGTGTTTTCCATCTGCTGGTAAACCTGAGCTTGCCCCCCAACATCTAAAGATGTTGTTAAGCTGGATGGGATTGTTGGTGGCTTTTCCGGTGGTTGGGTCACTTCCAGCAGGAGCCAGTGGATGGTTGTGTTGGGAATGAAAGTGGAGACTTGGAAAGTGTATAGACACCAGAGGTCAGCAGGGAGAAAAATAAGGAAAAGAAGACAAGAAATTAATTGCAGCAAAGAAGGTGGCCTATATCTAAGAAGGTGGAAGGGCTGTAATGCTGTCATTTCTTCTGGCTAATTTTGGAGCAGCGGGAAAAAGAACAAGAAGTGATAAAGGCAGAAGACAGAGAGTGCTGGAAGACCCAGGATGAACTGAGACTAAAGTGGAGCTGACAAAGCCAGGAGTTTCTGAAGAACACAAAACTCTGTTGCCCTTGTGGAGAAGCTGAGCCTGAGGTTAAAAATAAACCCACAATGACAACAGTGAGGACTCAAATAAGCCCAGTCCCTCAGTACCGCCAGGAAATAGGAAATAATGAGAATCTTGTCAAAATAACTGTTAATCTGAAAGGAGGAGGAAGGAGAGAGAGACTTGAAACACTTGATTAGAGCCTATCCACAAATCAGCAGGGCTGGATGATGCATAGCCAGGGTCCTAAGGGAGTTTGCTAATGAACTTACTGAACCACTGGTAATTATTTTTGAAACGTCAGGGAGAAATGGGAAGAATGAGGACTTGAGTAAAGAGAGTGTCAGCCTGAAAGAGGGCTCTGAGACTGAACAAGCCCATGTCTGAAGAGACAGAGCTGGTGGCAGAGAGGCACTGCCTGGCCAGGACTTCTGCCAGGGCTCAGGTCCCCCTTATGGCCCCGAGGGAGTAGAGGTGGCAGAACCAGCCGACCCAGTAAATCAGACAAATGTACACATTAAGCCACAGTTTAGGATTTAAGATATTTGTTGGGAGGTGGGAAGCCCAGCTCTATACCGGAACAAGTTATTGTTTAAAAGCAACACAGGCTGGGAAACACAGCTTGCAAAATACAGCACAAGGAGGGGGAAAGGACAATCTCACCATGTGCTGAAACATCCCTGATGTGGTCCAGGGGCTGCAGAAACCCTAGAAATGAGGCCATGGGGTAGCAGTTGCTGCTTGTGTTTCACTCGTTTTTCTTACTAGTGAAGCTGAAGGAGACGGAAGCTTATGTGAGTTGGGATATCGTCTGGGATGTGCTGGGTGAAGACAATCCAATGTCAGAGATGGACTGCTGCATAGAGCAGTTTTGCTGCCTTGGTTCTCTAATGAAATGCTGATCAGTCGTTCAAACAGTACCCATACACCAGTTAATTTAGCAATTTTGTTGGGTGAAGTGGGAAAACCCAAGCAAACTCCCTATCACAGAAAAGATGCCTAAGAAAGGTCTGGCTGCAGAACTATCAATAATTGGCAATTAAAAGAAATACTAGCGTGGAGCTTGGAGCCTGAGGCTGGTTCTATTAGTGTTCATGATCAAGGACCAGGGCCCATGAATGGCCTCTAAAAAGCTTTAATTTACTGGTGTGGACATGCTAGTGTAGATGACAGCACCTCACACCAGCACAGGAGAGGACCTCAGTGGCTGTTACCACTGACGCATGGGGCCTGTCTGATACTTCCTGCTCATTACCTGGTGAGCCTGTTCTGCATGGAGCTTTTGCCCTGGATGAGGTGAACGGGAAGGACAGAGTGAGGATGCTGTGCAGAGACTTCTGTGTAGGTGACCCTGGGAAGAGGAGCCGAGCAACCACCAGTTCCTAGTTGAAGTCTGACCGTAAGTGCCTGGTGTCCACTTGGGCATCTTGTGTTAGGTCTCTAACAGGGACCTGGGTGCTTTACAAGTTCCTGTGTGGTATCTTAGCTGCCCACATTTCTTCTAGTAAGGTCTCTTCTATCCCATGTTTAGTACCAGCTACTGTGGGCCACAGCTGCTGCCACCACAGAGCAGCTCAGCAGCCAAGCACAGCTTCCCAAAGTGCTGCGGGTCTGGGTTTCTCCCCGGCCCATGCTCTGGATTAGGTGTTACAGCGGATGGGCAAAGGCTGCTCTTGTTCTCCAGCACCTGGGCTACACCACGGAAAGAAATTCCTGCCCAGTAGCTGGGACCACTCTCCCATCACGGTGGCTAATGCTCTGGCGAAGAAATGGAAGCTGAATCTCACCCTCTGAAAGACCATGTGAATTGTAAATGGTGATTACAGCAGCTTCTCCCCCTCCATATGCAATTCCCACAGACAAGACTGGTAAAACACTTAGCTTGTAAGTCATGCCTGAGGTTAAGCAAAACAGTGAGCTTCTGCTATCAAAAAATAGGCAGTTCTTAGTGCGCAGTGGGTACTTAACGTGTGCAGGGGACTTTGGAGATACTCAGGCACCTCTGGGGCTATGCTGGCAGGTAGGTACTTAAGATCAATTACAAATTTAGTCCTAGATTGCTGATACTTTGCAGTATTAGGGCAATCACTGCTAATTTCTGGGACCTTAGAGAATAGGAAACTCAAGTGGGCTTTAAAACCTTGAGGAAAGTGAATGGAAAGGAATATGCTCATTGCTCTTTCTTCATTACTGTGACAATATTTCTTTTCTCCCCTCCCTTCCATCCCATCAGCTGTAAAAACATCGCTACCAAGGCTGACGTACAAAGAAAGAAATAATTACAGTAATTAGGATGCAAGTTTATTGCTTGCTGCCATTAATGCTGAGAGATAAAATGATTACAGGCTGTCAGAGCCTGGGAAGGAAGGAAGGGTGCTCCACACCACAGAGTCTTGCTGTGGGGATGCAAACCCTCCAGCAGCTTTGGGAGCAGCAACCTCCCCATCTAAGGAGGACCTCCATCTCCCCAGCAGCATGCCTGGGGTGAAGATAACTGGCACCAGGAGGGAGGTCACTCCATCCACGCCTCGCAGGGACACATGGTTCAGCATCTTGCCATGATTACGCAGCCTGCTAGCAACCCTGCTTCCTGCTCTACACCCCTACTAGAGAGGCTTCACCTACAGCACTGTGTCTGATTCACCAGAGGTGCTGGGGGCATCCTTCATTGGCCAAACCATGAGCAGTGTTAGAGCATCACACTGTGATATTCCCCAGCACTGCCACTGCTAATACAGCCCATCTGCTGACCTCCACGAAGCTATGAATCATACTGCTAAAGAAATCCCAATGAGGCTGAGACGTACCAAGGGCTGGTGGGGACCTGGCTGTCCATGGTTGCAGTGGTAGTGTAACCTAGACACCCTTTAAATCTCTCCTCTGCCTGTCCACTTTGCAGTCCTTCCCCAGCCAATAGGAGTCAGAGCAAACAGGTGACGGCCATTAAAGGACTTGAAGAACAAGGCGAATCATTGAATCATAAAATCATAGGACACCCCAGGTTGGAAGGTCCTTGAGAGATCGTCTGGTCCAACCTTCCATGGGGAACGACACTAGATGAGATTATCTAGCACCTTGAAAACCTCTCATGATGGGGACTCCAGAACGTCCCTCAGGAGCTTGTTCCAGTGAATGATTGATCTCACTGCAAAAAATTCTTATATTGAGATAAAACTTCTCCTGGTGCAGCCTGTACCCCTTGTCTTCACCGTGTGGCTCCTTGTGAAGAGAAAGCCTCCATCCTCCCAGTAGTCGCCCTTTAAGTGCTGGAATACTGTGTGAGGTCCCTCTGAGCCTTTTCTTCTCCAGGGTGAAGAGACCCAATGCCTTCAGTCTTTTCCCAGAAGGCAGGTTCTCCAGCCTGTTGATCTTCTCTGCTGGCCCTTCTCTGGACCCTCTCCAGTCTGTCCGTGTCATTTTTGAATGGTGGTGACCAGAAGTGGACACAGTACTCCTGGTGCTGCTGTCAAGTGCTGAGTAGAATGGGATGACCACATCTCTCTCTCTGCAAGTAATGCCCCTGCAGGTGCAGCCCAGGATCTGATTTTCCTTTGTTGCTGCATTTGACTTTGCACTGCTTTTTTAATTAACATTTTTAATTACATGTGAGCAAGGCTGCCCGCACTCCAGCTCAGGCGTGGAGCACTTGCGCTCAGCACACAGGAGCTGGTGGTGCTTGCAGCTGGGGCCCTGCCACGCAGCTCAGCTGCCTTTTGCTTGGTGGCTGCTTTCCCATCAAGACCCTCCGCTAAGTCTCCTGATGGCTGATAATTTGGAAGCAACCCAAATTGGAGGATATCAGCACCTTTGTTCTGTAGTGTGAGAGGCAAGTGCCTGGGAGCTCCCGCTGCAGCCCTTCCCTCTCCCAGTCATGATCTAGCCATAGCCCAAGCAATGGGCACTACCAGCAAAGTCTGTTAATTTTTTCATTATTTTTATTCTTCTTCTTAATTTCCCTGCTTAGTTTTAAAGATCACGTCAGCCTCATCAGGAAATGTTAAAAACAATTTAAAAATAAATCCTGTCTTGTCATGTCTGGGCTTGTAAAAGATTTGAAACGGCTGGATCAATGTGGTGTTTTGACTCCACAAAACTTATTATCGTCTGAGGTCACAACCAAAGCTCCTCTCCCTCCTCACTCCTGGCTATGCATGCACATATCTGGAGCAGTTCCATAAACATTATTTAATAACATCAGTTAGATACAGAATCTGCTTAACAGAAAAAAATCCTCATGTTTATTACTGGATGGATTTCCTCCCTGCCCTAAGAGTTCAGGAGGGCTTCACTAGAGATGCAACCAAATTATGCTCGTCAACTGGCTGGCGTTAGCGTGAGGCAAGAAAAGCGAGCAGCATAACAGCTGCTGTGGGAAGCGGCTCTATGCAGTGCTGGGCAGAGCTGAAACCATCTCTTAAGCTTTTGCTTAAACGGGAGAACTTTTCTTTAAACCCACACGGTGGTTTGCAAGGCTGAAGAGAAAGGCATTGCTGTGCTTCTGTGGGTAGTGGTGGTCAGGGTGCTCAAGTGTCGTCCTGAGTTTGGGAGCTGTGCCGGCAACCTCCGTGGCTGTCTGCACCCAGGTTATGTTTGAGAGGGCTTGAGCTCGGGTGGCAGTGTTGTGCTGCCACAGGTTTCATCTTTATAATGAGATGGATAAATGAGGGTCCACATTAGTTCTGGTCAGTTAGGAGGGTATCATGCCACTTCATGAAGCAGGATTATTAGTGTGGGTGTTTTGGCCAACCTCCAGGTAGATTCTCCTCTCCTCTGCGAGCACTTTTCCTTGCTAATGACTCAAAACCATGATGTGGCATCATTACTTGGTGCTGAGAAACAGCAATGCTTTATTCCAAAGTCCGCTGCACAAAGGTAACGGCCTGAGTGCTCTGCTTGTACCAGCTACGCTTTAATGCACACCAAAATCCTTCATGTCACCAGCTGTGACAGAAATCACTGCAGTTAGTTTGGTGTGGCATTTCTCATCCACCATCCATGCAGCATAGTCCCGGACACATAACTCCTTCCAGTTATGCTGGAAGATTTTGGTTTTCCTTTCTGGACCACAAACATTTCAAGCAGCAAATGCTGCCTGCTGAACAGAGCAGCCTCTATGTCTGTGGGCTTGAGAAGTACGAGGCCATTAAGGATTTGTGCTCTGTAATAGCTTCACCTGGGAATATCCATCCAAACAAGCTGTGCTCTAACCCCTTCCAGTGCCTGCAGTTACCACAAACTTTGCAACAAGGAAAGGAATCAGCTGGGGGACTCTGCAGTTGGTGCAGTACATTAGCAATGTCTTGTAGCTAAGCACAGGAGTCACCATGCTTCGCTGTTCAAGAACAAGGGCTTAGTTAAAAAGAAGGCGGGGGAAAGGGGGAATCCACAAACCGACCCTGGTCTTGTGCTGTTCAGCCTGAGTCGAAGTTTTATTAAAGATTTCCATTCGGCAGAACCATCTAATAAATCTTACTGGTTAACAGTCAGAGGAGGAAGAAAATGCTTTTCTGGTGTCTGCTGGGAATTGCTGGTACTAAATTAGCTTCTCTGGAATTATTGCTGGCACCATCACACTGCCGCTGTTGCCCCATGGAGGCTGTCTGTAGCACATGCCTGTTTGCATGCTGCCTGCATCCTAAGGAAGCAGAATATGGAATTTTTAATCATGCACAGAAACACATTTGGTATTCCTTTTGCTTGAGGAAAAATAAACCCTTGAAGGGCATTGCGGGAAGGGAGAATGCTTGCCTCCAAAGAGAGCAATCGCCACTGTTGGAGGGGAGGGATGCCTGTGCAAGTTTTTCTGGAGGGAGTTATCCAGCAGAGGAAGGTGTGATCAGCCCAGCTCTTCATCCGTGTGAGCTGCTGCCTGCCGCCTTCACCTCTGAAGACCTCACAAAGGAACGGGGGGATCTGTTCATCTCTGCTGAACTGAGATGGGGTCCATGTGGCAAACAGGACATGCTTACCTGATGTTTGGGAAATGTCAAATATCTCCCTCACACACTGCGTAGATGTTCGAGATCTCTGTGTGAGTTCTCACTGAATTTTAAAATGCTTCAGGCCTATTACAGCTCTTTGCCCATTTGGCACAATCCCTCAAAGGGTTAATTCTAGGTCAACATGAATTTCTTATTGATTTCCATCAGGCTGGGCTTAATCTGAAAATGATGCTCATTTTGCTCTTCTGCTGATTGTGAGCTGGAGATCTGAACCATTTATTTTTTGGTTTTCATCAGAAGTCATTTAACTTGATATTAAACCCATTTGCATGGACCTTTAATTCTACCATGTGAGGGAATGCCATGCACATCTCTCTTCCCTGTGCTCAAAGCCATCACGCTCCCTAGACGCTAACATGCAGAAATAGTGCAGATAAAAATGAAAGTGATGCAGTCAAGATTTTTCCCAGCAAATTCGGTATTGAATAATTCCTGGTGAGAAGAGATCAATAGCATGCAGTTAATTTTTAAGTTGTTTATGTTGCTGCTTTTAAAACATGTTTTTTGTGATCCATTCTAATGAGTGGAATGGGGAATTTATAGATTCATTAGACTAAGGTCAGAAGGGATCTCTGTGCTTAGTTAATCGGAGCTTGTGCATATGCAGGCTATGGACTTTCCCCCAGGCAGCATCCCTGTTGGAAAAGTATCTAATCTCCTCTTAAAAACACTGAGTGTTGGCGAGTTCAACCCCTCCCTTGCTGGTTCTCTGTTTAATTATCTTGGCTGTTGGGAAAGCGCCCCATTTAAAGGCTGAGATGTGTAACTTGACTTTCTACCCCTGTAACCTGCTACGCCTTTGTCTGTGAGCCTGAAAGCTTTTCCACTTGCTCTCAGTGATCAAGTCACCTCTCAGCCTTTCTTTGATAAACTCCTTAGATTTCATGTCAAAGATTTGATTTCCAACCCGGGGTCACTTTTGTGGCTTCCCTTTGAACTTCTGCTGATATTTCCACATGTTCATGCACGGACCCAAGACCTGCATTCCTCTCGCCACGTTGTACTGCAGCAGTGCTCTCTCTTCCCAGCTTCAGCTTCTTTTCCTTGCCATGTTAGGGCTTGTATTATATATCCAATATTGCACTGACCTTTTATCCACTGCCTGGCAAGGATAGCTCATGTTGTGTAGCTCTGAGCGGCCTCCTTTGTGTCCTCTGAGCGCCTGACTTTCTAAGGGGAGCAGGGCTCCTACGATTGTGCTTCCTCCATGTATTACTTTGCATTTAAAATACCACTGCTAGCTTGAGACCGACTAACTGAGACATGCAGATAACTGACTAAAATAGCTCCTTCTGTAATATTTTTACACACTGTTACACCACCTGCAGCCTTTACCAGGGGAGATTTTTCTATTACCTGGATGGTTGGTAGATCTATTAAACAGCATTGAAGAAGAATCAATGCTTGCTACCGGTGGCCTTGCTCAATGATATCTCCTCATTAACAACTACATTTTGAGATCTGTCAGTGAAGCACATTTAATCTCTCTAATGTGTGCCTTGTTAATTCCATATAATACCAGACAAATACCTTGGAGAAACTGCCAGCATATTATAGCATCAGTTGTCTTTAGCAGCCAGGCATGTTTTATTAAAAACCAAAACAAAGAGTGCAATTTCCCCCTGCAGTCCCCCCCCCAAAAAAAGCAAAAGTCAACAGGTTGGTTTAACAAGACCCATTTTCCAGGAAAGCTCATTGATTGCTATTCATCATAGTATTAGCATCTAGTTATTTGATGATGAAATCCCAAATTAACCACTCTGGTATTTTGCAGAGGACTAACATGAGGCTAAGTGAGACCACTTAGCCTGATGCTGGTACTTTGCAAAATTAATTGCTGCACTAAAATTCTCCTTTTCACCTTTTTAAAATATGGAAACACTTCGGCAGTGCCCTGATCCATCCTGAGCTGTAAGAGTTATTAAAAATCAACACTAGTGCTTCAATCAGCTCCTCAGCGAAGTCTCTAAAGACACCTGCGTCTAAGAGAGCAGGGCTGCCTGATCTGAGAACGTCACTTCTGAGTTCACACATATCCTTGTTGCTGACTGACTGCTTTTGGACTCTCACAGCAGAACATGGAAAGAAACCATCTCCCCCCCTTCCAAATACAGATCAGAAGTAGCCAGTGTACTGGGCTGTGTTACACTTTGCTGCCTCATCAGCAGTGGTTTTATAACTGATTAAGATCACAAATTTGATCCCCAACGGTTTAAAGTGCCTTTCTTTTTACTCCTATGAGCCCTTAATACTTCATTGGTTCCCCCAGGCTCCTGTAGCAGTAGCCAGTTTCTAACCTATTTGTTACTGGTAACCTCCCATCCTTCCTATTTCCATTCAAACGGATTTATTTTTTGTCCCAGGTTTTACACCTCCTTTTGGCTGAAATATTGTTTCCTGACTGTTTCCCAGCACATTTAACAATTCTTGAAATAGTGCCTGTCCGGGCATCCAATTGGGATGTATGAACTATTCCTTTTTTCAGTAGTTACCCCACTATCAATGTAAGTTTCCACTCCACTATTGCTTTAGGCTTCAGAAAAAAAAGTCATTTGAAAGTTTAGTGACAGGCGTCATACTCTACTTAAGCAAAACCAGTTTATTATGGTGCCACAGCAGCAGCTAGTATTTAGGTCACTGGTTAGTCTCCTTGGTCCATCACAAGGTCTCCCACTGATTCCCTTCTGCAGGGTGCAGAGCAAAGTATCCCTTCACATGAGACCCTGGGGAGTTTTCATGTGAGATGCCCAGCCAACAGCTCCTGCTTGAAATCACCCATGCAATTTCTTTTATAGTGCATTCCAGATACTTTATTAGCAGATTTTTGTTACATTTTACAAAACAAGAGATGTTCGAAGAGCTGCTCAACCCTCTCTATGGGAAGACACAGCAAGGTATCAAAACTACAAGTCCCTCACACTTCATTTTACTGCTTAGGTCTCTAAGCCTGAACTGCACTGTACCCTTTATTTCTGGTTTTCAGGAGAAAAATACCATTAGCAGCTGACTGAGCACTGCAGGCTTCACCTCCTGCTACAGCAGAGGGACAAGGAAGCCTCTTCCTTAGTGCAGGGTCTAAGCACGTGAAGCCGGCTGCCTGGACCCCTTTACAATAAAATCTGCTCCAGCAGCCAAGAGAGGGCGCTCCTTAAATTAACAAAAGAAACGGAGGAAAAAATAATAGCAAAAAACCAGGGGAAAAAACGAACCCAGCAAGAAGAGGAAAACGGAGCACGCTTTCT
Source organism: Loriculus beryllinus (assembly GCA_039877255.1). Classification (NCBI taxonomy): domain Eukaryota; kingdom Metazoa; phylum Chordata; class Aves; order Psittaciformes; family Psittacidae; genus Loriculus; species Loriculus beryllinus. The sequence continues at coordinate 2,448 of JBCJKH010013695.1, read as the reverse complement.
TGAAAGGGATTTTCTCGTTGCACCAAAGTGAATGGTTAAATGCCACAAGGTAACACATGGAGGTGTTTTTCAACCATGGGATGGGGGCATTGCTGTGGGCCGAATGACTGGGAGATGAGGGTCTGTTGTGGGCCCAGCTGCTGCCCCATCTGCTGTCAGCGTTTTGCCTGGGCACATGCCTGGCACAACCTCTCTGCCCTGGTTTTGCTCAGTGCCCTGAGACTCGTTGCATCAGGTATTAGTAACAAACCCTCAGCCGGCGCCTGCAGCGGTTTGTGGACCAGTGATGGCTTTTCCCTGTGGAGCCGATAGCTCAGCCAGTCCTCTGCATGGGATCTGCTCCGAGAGGGGCTGGTGCTGTATAAAGCCTGAAACAAGCCCGTCTGATTGCCCGTAACAGCCATGAGTACTTTCTAAAAGGCCTTTAAGTTCTGCCAGTACCTGCAATGGGGGCAAGGTTTTATTTTTGCCAGCCAATTTGGGCAGTTTCTTAAACTTGTGATCGGGACTGGGGAAGCAAGCCCCAAAAGCTACTGAAAGAATGTAACAAATAAGAATAACGAATATCACTGTGTGGTGCTTACTCAGTGTTTTTTTCTTTCAAGGATTGTTTAGGTGATTCTTAGCAAAACCATGTTCCACATTATAATGGTCTCTTCTACAGGGGGTATTTATCATCCTTTGGTTACAAAGGCAAACTGAGGAAGACAGTATTCCTTTAGTTACTGAAGGAGCCCAACACATGTTCCCCCCCACGATCCATCACTCCTGAACTTGAAGAGACACATGAACCATAGTAGGGTCCTGGTTGCACACTCTGGGAAATGCTGTATCCCTGAACATGTACAAAAAAGAGATGAGGAAAGCCCCCAGATGATCCACACCTCCCTTCCCCTCTCCCCTTCACTATTAGGTTGTATTAGCTTATTTATCAGCAGAAAACGTTAAAGGCACCAGTAATTCAGTTTTAATGGTTTTTCTCACCTGCAGAACTGCCTGGAGTGGTTCATGTTGGGACCTGCTTTAATATTGCCTTTCTCTGGGTCATAGATGGTGGTTGCCCGTGCATACGCTCCTCCAAGAATAAAGATGAACCCATTGAGAGTGACTGCAGGAGCATATTTGTTATCTGTCAATGGAAAGCAACACTGAGATCAGTTTTAGGCTTAGATTTGGAGCCTGTTTTTTTTTTTATTTATACATTCCCCTTATTTATAGATAAGTCACGTTTCTCTAAACCTCCAAGGCTAAGGAAAGAAAAATGAGGAAACCTTTCCTGGTTTTGCTCTCCTCTCTCCATGTTCTCAAAGGCACTTTTAAAGTTCATCAGTCCTTCATCCCCCCAGTATGCACCTCCCTCTGAACTGGGAAAGCACAATTATCACCTCCCGAAGCCTAATGGAGTCACTGTGAAAGCTCCACTCTTTACATACGAAATTAAGATGTCAAGTTGCTTCAGAATTTAGAACTGCTGCAAATTTTAACTCAGATGCTTCCTATGCCTGTGCAGCTAAGTACAGTAGAAACCCACAGTGCAGAGGCCCGCTTAATAACATCCAATAGTTGGTTCTCTTTAGTATTCTGCTTTTGCTTGTGGGAAGGTCACCCACGTAATCCAGAAGATTTTCTGAGACCCAATTTTTTTTGCCTTCATCTGTCTCATAAATTCACCTGCACTCTTATTTTCAGATGTGTGCGTACCTCCAAGCAGTCCTGTATTTTAGCAATAAACTCTGCGATGCTGGAGTTTGAAATTACAGAAGTCCCTTATCTTAAATCAAGTTCAGTCAGAGGTTCCAAGGATGCTTGAAAACTTGTGTTAGCTGCGGCATTATTAGAAATATTGGTAAAACTTAACCATAAATTATCAAATAAAATAAGTCTAATTTAATTAGTTGACTTGTCCCGTATGCCGTTAGCATGCCATATGCACATGATTAAATATGAGCCAGTTGGACTGAAATTTCTCATGATGGTGTCTGTCTTGATGCGATACAGGTTTTTTAATCAACACTTCAGTGAAACCAATCAGCAGTGTCTGGAACAAAAGATGGCAAAATACATTCCTTTATTGGAGTTAAAATAAGCCTCGGACCAGTTCTCTAAGAAGTAAGAGCCTAAGCCCTCTGTGTTTCTTGGGTGGCTATCCTGGTGTCAGGGGGCACAGAAAAATTCTCCATTCATAGATATAAGGTAAAGCCTTTCCAAAATCTGCATTTTTATATGCTCAGATAAGGTTTGGTTTGCATTTCCAGTGCAGAACCATCCTGGACACAGGGCTGATGGCCTCAGTCACTGCAGCCCTCCTCCTGTGTGCGTGGAGCTGGGCAGCACGTTTGAGAGGAGGAGCGATACCAGCTTTATTATGCTTTTACATCTCCAGTAAGGGCCTCTACCTAATGTCAAAGGGGTCTGTATGTTCCTCCCAGATCTGTAACACTATGACTG
>JBCJKH010013692.1:37956-53189 GCA_039877255.1 Loriculus beryllinus | reverse complement strand
CTTCATCCACGCTAGCTCTCAGAAACAAATCAAACTGCCCTCACTCTCCCACACTGCCTCTCCTAAGCTTCCTGTGAGTAATAAATATGAAATGAAGATCCCAGACAGGTCTCTAAGGCACACTGCAGACTGCACCTACTTCTAGACGAAATCTCCAGCTGGCACTTCATGTCATCAGTACAATAAAACTTACTAAAGCTAGAATAAGAACTTCTCTGTATAAAGGGAAAATAAAAACCAACAAACCCGAACTTCCTCAGGAGACAGCACTAAACATTGAGGGGCACTTGCACTGAAACAAGACAGTCAGTCTCCAGCCTCTCTGCCTGATATTAGCAGGGCAGAGCACATTTCTTTGACCCTGTCTCAACCAAAAAAGCCACACCCATGCATATGGATATATCTTCTTCAGACATTCAAAATTAAAACACCATCTGTTAAATTTTCTTCCACTGAAAGAAGCAGAAAAAGTGTATTACATATTAGTCATGTCAAAGAACTCACTCCTGGAAGGTGCTGTGCTGTTGAGAAATTAGCATAACATACAAAGAAGGCAAGGCAAGGCAAAGTAAGGCAATGCTTGGCTGATTTCAAGCTCAAATCAGTGTAATTATCTGGCTTGAATCCTCCCTATACCCATAATTTCCTTATTTTCATTTCCTATTTTAAAATACGATGCACTAGTTACGACAGGAGAGCTCCATCCCAAAAGTGAATTTATTAAAGAAACAAACAAATGGTTTTTTTCCTATGCCTTGCCTGTCAGTGGCAATGGCCTATGTGTTAAATGTTGTATTTATTAAATGTTGACAATTTTCTTTAAATCCAAGTACTGGTAAACAACAAATACACCTGCATTAAGAATAGGTTCATTGTTCATGCAAAGAAAGGCTATTAATTTATCTGTCCATCTGCATCAACCTTCAATTCTATGAAAATGAAGGCTTTCAGCTAAAATATGACCAAAGTTATAGCTTGAGCTATTACCTTTGTTAAATGACATTTTGCACAGGCCAGGTTAGTTTCACACAGCTGAGATGCTATTTGCTTAAACAGCTATACTCTTACAGAAATCACAGTACTGAAAATGTCTCCATACGTGGGCTGGTGTAAGAAGCCTGTTATCATAGACAGCTCAGTGCTGTTCCTGACATTTTTCAATAGCTGCTAAGAATAGGATATCTAAAGCCATTTTCTTCAGTTCCCTGTTTGGGATGACAATGATATAGAAAGCCAGAAGAAATTGCTTTCAACTCTGTTTTAATTGGATTCCAAAGCAGCACAGGCAACAATAAAGAAAAGGTAAGAAAAACCCCAGCATTTCTGGCAATGTAAAAGAAAATGGTAAAAGGTCTGCTAAGATTATCAGATAAATAAAAACAGGCTTCAAGGGAGAGCGATATAAGCAGAATGCTGGGCTGAGATGCGGGTTCCCTCTAGGACAGCTTGGGGACTCAACCTGGGGACTCCCTCACATCTTGGACCTTTTCTCTGTAAAAGGATTTAAGTAACCATTCCTGTAAAACATTTTCAAACTAAGAAGGAAGAAAATTAAAAGTAGACATTAGTAAGTTATTATTCATCCACAGCAAATTTGTGATTCCATCTTCATGGGTTTCTTGAGCCAACATTAGCAGTTGCTGCCAAAGTTACCACGAAAGCAGGTAAAAAATAACTTTATCAGCAAAATGGCTGGATCAGCCACGTAAGTCTGTTCTCAGGAACACCCCAATGACTAATTTTTGTACATCAACCTCTGTGACTCACCATTTCAACTTCATAGATACAAGCAAGCAGTGAGACGAAGGGTTTGCCCTCTTTGGTTCCTCGTGCACTGCAGAGTGCCATGCTTTTCTTGTGCACGCATTGCTGCTGAGTGCAACATTTACCTGCTGGGTCCAGTTTTGTGAATTACACCGTTACAGCTCAGATGTGGCAATTGCTTCAGTCCCTTCTTTCCTCCTTTCCATTCTCCCTATCCTCCCACCCCCAGCCCACCCCCCAGCCCCATCTCTATCACAGTCACACAATATGTCTCTTCCAGCTCAATTATGGGTCAGGTATCTGGCACAAGGCAAGGAGAGGCAGATACCTGGCTGACCATCGCAGCAAGGGCTCAGGCAGGAAGACTCAAGTAATGGGGCAAGAAGATGTTGGAGAGAAAGAAAAAGAAATAAGGCAGCAATTACAGCATAAGTCATGAGGGACATAGTACAAAGGATCCAGATCAGAAGAAGACAGCTGGAAACGGAGGCCATGAGCATGGCAGGGGATATGGAGAAATTCAGTCCAGAGGATGCAACCCTTCATCAGTTCAAAGCCCCTATGATCTGCCAAAGGAAGCAAACTTTCCTCCAGTCAGCAGCTTCACTGATTTCAATGGGATATGGAAAGTTGGTATAGCTGTAGGTCCTAAGCTCTCCCTGAATTCTGTTATGATAAATATTCTGTAAGGTACAAACTGTAGCACCTCATAGTGCTGCTCCACAAAGATCAAAGACTTTAGAAGGGATCCACCTACAGGGCTGCAGATTTTGGAAGGCAGGTCTAACCCCATTTACTGCTCTGGGTGTTACATGAAAGCCCTCTTTGTCAGAGTAGGTGAAAGGAACAAGAGGGATTTTATTGTCTGGTAACAGCCAATACGGGAAGCTGAAATACTAAGATTAACCATAACTTTGCTTTTAACAATTAACAGCAGGGTTGTTTCACCAGGCTTCTGTGCTTTGGAGCATGAATACTACAGAGAACCACGCAATGCATTGAAAAGAACCATGCACAAAAGGATTAGTAAAGGAAAATGCCCTTTGAGCAAAGGAAAGGCTGGAGTGACCCAGGAAGCAAAAACACAGCACTGTCCCTTTGGATAGCAAATTCAGCAGAAGGAAAAGTAACCACAACAAGTGGAGCATTGCATAAAACATACAGTGTGTCTATGGCTAGACTTAGTAGATTTACTCAGATACAGAGAAGAGAAACTCACTCAAAACCTCTTAATAGTAAGTCAAGCTACAGATTCTGGGGGCCTTTCAAACCCTACAATGCTTGTCAACTGTTGATGATAAAGCCCATGGAAATGAGTGATCAACTTTCCATTAATCTGAAAAGATTCTGTATCAGTAATAGAGATTACTGGCACTTAATACCCACACCATTGTTTTTTACAATGGCAGTGACATCTTCTTGTCATTTTTTTCTAGCAGAGAGAGCAGACAGATCCCACCCAGCCCTCCACTCTGCAAACCAGCTGCACACAGGGACCTTCTCCTAATGAAACAACTATTTTTACCACGGAAGATAACTAGAAGAGGCTAACTCCCCGTCTCAACCTGATTAGCCAATAAAAACTGCAAACTGACTTCCTTTCTCAGAAATTTCAGATAGTTAATTAATTCTACTTAAAACCAGGTTTTTTTTCCCAGAAAGAAGGGTAGGGGCTGAGGATTCACCTGTATAATGGTATTTTGTCCCTGTTCATTAACATTTTCTAAAGCAAAGGTCATCTTATTTCACAATGAAGACATAGCCTAAAACTCGAGTAGCTAAAACTCCTGCAAATAGCCTGTCATGCTGGTGTAGTCAGCTACAGTGTTGAGAGAAGCCTGGACTTCATCATGTGTCAAGGCACAACTTGCCAAATCTTCAGTGCGTGTGCAGAAGCTGGTGCTCCAGCTAACTTGACAAAGCAGCAAAAATCCTTCCTGATATGGCTCAGTTATACCACTGTATTTCCATGGTAAACACCTGCATTGTAAACAAAAAGCTGCCATGGTTTGGTGGGAAGGACTGAGCTGCCCGAACAGAAAATCATGCTTTTGGTGAAATTCCTCTCTGCCGAATTCAGCTACTTTGGTGGCCAAGGACAGAGACACAGCTTCAGATTTAGGATGAAGAGTGTGGCCTGAATGTGCCTGCTTGCTGGCCACAAAGGAGGCAAGATGTCAATAACCAGAGCAGATGCAAACATCTACAGGGAAATACTATATGTGGTCGCATAAATTCCACCCTTATGTCAAAAATGACACTACCTGTCCTTGTAGTTGTCATGGCTCAGAAGCAAATAGTTTTCAATTAGAAATTCATATTCTACTATATAAACAATATATAAGAAGACAATGGCTGATATCTGCTACATAGCAGCTCCTTAAAAACATCACAATTCATACAGTGGGAATAAAAGTGTTCTGATAGTCCCTTTGATTTGACTGATATGTGCTCAATTTTTTACGCTGCCAGTCCTAATGATGCCTAAAATTTCTGAAAATTCGCATCTGACTTTCTTGGTGGAAAATGTGAAAATAAAAGATCTATACTTGGCTTCATCTTGACACAGAAAAATAAAGCTGATTATAGGAAAGGTTGCTCCAATTGGAGTTGCTGTTCCAGAAAAAGCAGCTGATGTACTGATCACAATTCGTATAGCAGATATCTTCACTAAACTTGGCATCTTGAAAGGGATAGTTTCACAAAGCCAAAGATTGTTAGGACACTTCCATGAGCTTCAGACTTATAAGTAATATGTTAGAGTTTGCACATCTCAGGTATAACTACATAAATAATCAAATTCGTGAGCTGTATGTGTTAGTCTTGGGCAATTATGAAAAGTAGGCAAAAGTGTTCAATAAATGTTTCCATTCTTCTTTGGATAAAGAAAATGTATTGATATTAAATGATGACAAAGTGCTTTCGTTTCAACACAGCAACAAGTGACAATGTCATTCACCAGTTGTTAAACATTTATTTAAGCGTATCTGCCTAAACCACATATGCAGCTTTGAAGGAGCCCTCCTAGGAGATTTCTGGATTGTTCATGCCGAGGATTTTAATTCACTCCTTAAGAAATGTGGACATTAAAATGCCTAGGGTCTTTTAAAAATTCTTGACATTTGGAGATATACTGTTGAGCTTGTGTGACCTCTGCATTTACGAGCTTGTTAGCTTGACACTGATCCCTACAAAAATAAGAATGCACGTAACATACACTCAGTTAATACGAAATGACAGAAGTTAATGCAACCTTTGGGTACCAATGTGGATTTATAGAAAACAGATTTGATGAAGCAGCTGAGTGAAATTTTTTTACAGGATTATATATTTAGATGATAAAAAGACTGGTGTTGATGTAGTAACAACAGAGTTACGTAAACAAGTTGACTTCAGACTGCATGACATTTTAAACAAAATATAACCACACAATATCAACATGGCATGATGTAGACTAAAAGCTGCCAGACTGATAAAAGCATGATCTCTCAATTTTCAAAGAAGCATAGAATCATAGAATAGAATCATAGAATAGTTACGGTTGGAAAGACCTTAAGATCATCTAGTTCCAACCCCCCTGCCATGGGCACGGACACCTCACACTAAACCATGCAATGAATGGCTTCGTCCAACCTGGCCGTTCAAGGCCAGGGATGGATGAATTGCCACTTCTTTGGGCAACCCATTCCAGTGCCTCACCACCCTCACAGTAAAGAATTTCTTCCTTAGATCCAATCTAAACCTCCCCTGTTTCAGTTTTAACTCGTTACCCCTTGTCCTGTCACTACAGTCCCTAATGAAGAGTCCCTCCCTAACATTCGTATAGGTTCCCTTCAAATACTGGAAAGCATCAGGTTGGAAGCAGTGAATCCAAGTCCCTGTACCCACAGACAGTAACTTTCAGGGTAATGGGAGCTCTTGGGTCTTCTTAGAAGGCCAATGAAGGATTTCCCTCCCAGGAAAGCTATTGGTCTATTAGCACAGCCTACTCCTGACTACATTTCTTCTGTGTACTCACCTCAGAATGGAAGAGCTATGTCTGATGAAAAACATCATTGTAGGTGGTCTTGGTTCCCCTTTACACATACCATGGTTGAGTCCCTTTTTGGAAGCAAAAAAGCAGCCCTGCAGACTGGAAGTGTTGCACTACCAAAATTTAGGTCTCTCTCTGACCTGCCTAGTCTCTACACTCAGTATATAGCTAACAAAGAGACTTCTCCAAAAAGAGGAGAAAATTACTTTTCGCAGTGTTTCTAGACAGAGCACTGGGAACCCAACTATGTAACTTAAGTATATTAGCTGAGCACTTAGACTTGAGCATCTCACTCAGCCACTGTGAAGGCTGCCTCATATCATAACAGTTTCAAAACATTTCTAATAACCAAAAAGCATGGGTTTCTCCGGGAGTAAAATTCTTCCATCTGAGATTCTTCTAATCAAACATGCATACACGCAAAAACTGAAAGGGTGTCAGAAAAGCACAAAAAGGGTGAAAAAATCTAACCCAAAACACATGGAATGCATCGAAGCCCAAACCACAGAAACCTCAAAGGAAGAACTAACAGCCACAGCATCACCCAAATTCCACTTACATCTCATTAGAGCTTTCCTGCACAGGGACATGCAGGAAAGTCAGCTAACTACAGGTGTGAAGTCAGTGCCCATAAATTAAAGCACATGTGCATGTTCTCATTCGGGATTAAAATGCCTACAGCATTGCCTACAGCAATGTAAGTCAACTTTTTCCTGAGTGAGAGCATCCCCACAAGGGCTGAATGCCTTTAGCTGGTGCACAACGACTTCACACCTTTGCTCATTCACCTTCTGGAGGGCCCCTGCAAACACAAGGCTGCAAAAGGCCAGGCAAGGGGGGAGCTGAGCTGCTGCTGATGTAGGAATAAGGGATGGGCCCATGCTGAAGCCCTGGAACTGTTTTGCTTTGCTTTGTACATTATATGGCTGTAAGAAGAAGCTCCTTCTCAAATGGTTGCATGTGGCCCAGTGGGAACACACAACACTGCTTACGACAGATAACAAAACATGGAATCATAGAATGCTTAGGGTTGGAAAAGACATTAAGGTCATCTTGCACTGGGCTTTTTGCATAACCAAAAGTGATGCCTTTGGTGCGTCATGGCTGCTCTGGCTTTGCTTTTTGAGCATTACACTCTTCTGTTTCTTAATGTTTCTTAATTAATCCAGCCACATCTGTCTGGATATGAAACATCATACTCCCAAGAAGACCCATGAAAATTTGACTTTCAGCCTTTCTTGTTTTGTTTTTCTTTCATTCCACACCTAAGTAATTGTAGGACAAAAAGTGGATAATCTTTAGTGTACTGTAGGTCTGGAACAGCTTTGGGTAAGAGCAGTGCAAGTTGGTGAAAACCTGAAAAGTTTGTTAGGAGAATGAGTAGACACGATGACTGGCAGACAAAAGAGACTGAATTTGATGACCCAAACATTGTTTTCCTGTCTCATGTGTGTAACATCAAGGGAAAGCTGTGTACTCTGAAAAAAAGTAGTTGGTTTCAATGCATGAAAAACATGAGTGCTAAGGCCCACTCACTCAGTGATAACAACAGTCTGCATTTCTCCTCCATTTCCATGACACTCACAATATAATCTTAACCTGAGCCACAACAGTAAGCGGCCACCCATAGCTTCACCCAAAACATTCCTTCTCATTTCCCAGTGGAGAAACTGAGGTTTACAGCAAGGAGAAAGAACAGGACAAACCTGACACAAAAATCTGTAACAGGGATGGCAGAAAATCCTATTTTATTTCCTTTTCTGTGCCCACTGAAACTGCCGTGTCCTTGTTGCAAGAAAACACATATACAAGTCTTATGCCAGGCTGGCTTCTATCTCCCCAGCATGTCTCTGTTCAAAACCCAGCATGATGTGTCTTCGCTAAAGCAAATAAGGAAATGAACTGTGAGAATGGAAGGATGGGTCAGAGGTGGGAGCTGTGGCATAGCCAGCAAGGGTACCAGCTTTAACCATGCTAGGAATCAAGATGCAGCTCCCCATCATCAGTGCAGGTCACAGCCAGGAGTGTATGTGCCTCTTTTGCCCAGGTGCGCTGGTGCTCAGCATATACCAGCCACAGCAGTGATGGGAGCTGCAGCTCTTGCACCTATCAGCTATGGTGCAAGGCAAACCAGGACTTTCCTCAGATCAAGCATGCACTGATCCCTTCTTTCAGTGCAAAACAACCACAACTACATCCTTCAGGTGTGCTGAGGAAGATTTCGGTTTTACCACACGTGGCCAGCACTGCAGGATAATGGCAGATAAGACTTTCTGCCCAGGCAAGTGCTCCATCCTGCTCTGCCTCTGTTGTCTTCATGCTGTGTCGTGAGCAGGAAGGTTTTGACAGGTGGCTTTGCTGTAAGAAAGGTGGCACTCTCGTCCTGGTTACCTCACACGAGGCTCATTTTGCCTCCTCGAAAACAAAGTTTGTTGGCACAGGAGGGGAAAAAAGCACTTGTCTCTAGATAATGGTACTATAGACATGAAGAAACACAGCTGGGAATTGCAATCCACCCAATGGCTTGTGTGTTTGCCAGATAGGGAACATAGCTCCATCCCTTAGCCCTAAGTGCCCACTTGCAGCACCTGAATCCCAAAAGAGCCATCCCCACTACTGCAAACAATTGGCAGAGATGGAGACGTCCTTCAGTCCCCTAAATGTTTGTGGGAACTCCAGGATGCTACTTAGTCTCTCCTCAACCTTTACTGGAAGCCAATAGTCCTTCCTTACATGCTTGACTTGCTGAAACTCATCTCTCCTGGGTGGGACTTGATCTCTTCTACCTGTTTCCAAGGCCCTGCACTGACATCATCTAAGGAAGAGCACAGTTTCACTCCAGCAATGACACCCTGGCTTGTTCATCATGGTAAATATCCATCTTCACTTCTGGTCTCACCAGATCATGCTGACAAACAGCAGCAACCAGGACATAACAGGCCACTAAGGACAACGCACAGCATGACTTAGTTCCTGAAAAAAGGAGAATACAGACAACATAACTGTTGAGCAAACCATACAATCTTACAATAACACCTGTAAATGCAGTCATGTAGGGTGTTTCTTTTTCACATCAGGCTACTATATGTTAATCTTTGCACATGGTACAACATCAGACACAGTGCTAAGAAAAACAAGCCCAGGCACACTGGGGTCACCCACAGTGATGGCACCACTGAGGTCTGAACCTCAACCATTTCCATGTGTGGGAGGCCCTGTTGCCACTTGGGTCCAGTAGTCATATAGCCCACTTCTGCAGGGAACTAGGAAAGGTATAGACCCCCCCCTGCCACTATGGCCATCATCACCAGGATCTCCTGCTGGTACAGTGGGAAGTCCAACGTCCTGTGCTGCCAGCTCAGTGCAGTAAAACCGTGCTTTTGAGACCTGAGTTTAATGATGGGGGAAACTGGAGTCTGCAAACCCTTGCAGCTGAGAGCAAGTGCTGTATGTAACCCACCTCCGGTTCTCCAGAGGCAGGAAAATGAGGCACAAATGGTCCGTGATGGTGCCAAGAATGTCCAAAACGACATCTAGTAAAAGCAGCTGAAAAGATTGCAGAGACTTTCTGGAATGATCCATTAACATTTTTATGATGAAATGTAGGTGTGACAGGTCCCAGCCATCTCCTCTCACCTCCTTAGCGTGGCAATGGCTGTAACACCTGCGGATGGGATACCGCATACGGCAACATGCTCCCTCTGCCAAGAGACACGGAACTGTGTTGATGGAAATATGAAAATAGCCACACCTTGAGCAGATCTGGGTTAAAATGGGGAAATTACACCTTTCAGTCTTCTTGCATGGAGAAGACTTGCAAGAAGGAGAGGGAAAAACACATGTGGAAGTTCACAGCCTGCTGTTGAGCTCCACTCAGTCAGCTACATTGGCTGTGGGATGGCTGACATCCCAAACCCAGGGGAATAACGGTGGAGGTTGAGGTCTCTGGGTCTTTCATTCAGCTGAAAACAAATTACTGGTCTCAGTGTGAGGGTGAGAAGCATCATTCTGGGATATAGAGGTTGTCCCAAACTCTCTGAAGCATCCCTATTGCAGCCATAAGAGTCTGTGGCTGAGATTTTGCTTCATCCTGTGAGGAGAGCAAATGATAAAGATGTCACAGATTTGGGTACTGGGCCCACTGGTGGAGATGCTGAGTGCCTGTGTGAGAATTGAAGAGATGGTGTAGCTCACCCAGGCTGGAGGGAATGAAAAATGTTGTGGGGGGAGAGAAGGAGAACTCATATAAGCAAAGATTCCATTTTGTTTCCTTTAAGTTTCATTGCAATTAAGGCTCCTAATTGAAACCAGTTTTACTCAAGGTTTACTGTGCTGGTTGTTTTCTTTCTCTGCTGTTAAATGCAGGTGTTCCACATAGCAGGAAGTTGGCACGAAGGGATAAATTTCCAAAGTACTGCCTGTACCATTCATGAATTAATGCCTGAAGAAATCAGTGTTGTGACAAGCTCGGCTGTGCAGAGGAGCTTGTCTGGGAGAGGAGGACAGGGGAGAGAGGAAGAAGGGAAGAGGAAAGGATGTGTGTCACAGCTGATGGATGGAGGCACTGCGATGATGGTGTGAGGAATGAAAGTCAAGTAGGATCAGCCCTGATCTGCTGCAGCATACAACAGATATGGCTCCATCCTACCCTAGTGAAATAAGAAGAAAATCTCTGCTGGGTTGCCATGGGGGACAGTTTTAAACCCATCATTTCATGTTGGAGCTGGACCAGATGAAGGAGGACCTCCGGGGAGCTGTTTACCAGCCTGGAAGTGGGCTGCAACTCTGTACATGCTGCTTTGCTGATGTGGAGTGAGTGAAACATGAACCAAAGCTATATTAAAATCATAGTGCGCCTACAGAGCCATGGGTGTGTGTGTGATGCTTTGCAGACAAATAAAATTCTGAAGGAAAAAAATATGTATATTTTACCCTAAATATAATACCTTCAGAGAGGCCTGCATTTGCAGAGGGAGAAGCTCCTGGAATATAGATTTCATGTGTGAAATTGACTGTCATTGCAGGCTCTTTTCCGTCATCTTCCTCTGTATCTGAAATGCAGTTTAATAGTGCTTAGGGGAGATGTATTTATGGATAGTGAATGTGGCAAACCCCTTGCATAGCTACTTGTGGTTGCATAGTGGATGAGAGAGAGCAGCCATTCCCAGCTCAGGAGAGGATGTGATGGGTGAGCCCAGGTCCATGTAAACATCCTCCTCCAACTCTGATATTATTTACTCCTGGAGGAAAACAGGTGGGGGAAAAATCATTCCTTGAATTTGTGAAGCAGCTTTAGAGTGGGGACATAAGGTGTGGGGAACTTTTTGCTGGTATATTTCTGGCTGCTCAAAAATCAGTCCAGTGGATGCTAAAGGGCTCTGGGCTGGTGATGCAGAAAAACTCCTAATGCAAAAATCATCTCGAAGCTCAGGGCTCTGACTTGCTCTTCAGTGTGTATTATCCTGTAGAGCTTTGGCCTGGAGGAAACATGAGCAGTGCAGACCAAGGTGGCTCTGCTGTAGACTTCATCCTTCATCTCAGATAGACCAACTGCTGTGCACCCTGCCCATTAGATCCAAGCAACCCTTCCTGAGACGCAGAGACAAGCACCAAAGCAAAAAAGATGAATACTTCTGCTAGGAAATAGGTCAGTGAGCTTTGGTTTTTAACCACGGGGCCATCATTTTCTTATCTCATCACAGCTCTCTGCCCTGCAATGCACCCTGCTCCAGCAGGTACTCACCAGGCAGGGGCAGCCCTGATCACCCATGCCAACCCCAGCATTGTATTATACAGCAGTACACAACCCCTTCTTGTTAGGTACAAATTACCCCCTACTCGATTAAGCAGCACCTTTCAGTTGTGCACTTAATGGCAGGCTAATGTGATAAAAACGTGTTTATATCACACACTATTAAGCTGTGTATCAGTCAGGTGCTGTTTTCAGAGGAGCAGAGCCATGTCACAGGGTTAACCACCAACGGAAGCTGAAGCTTCAACAGCCTTTATTAGCTCGGCAAGTGCTCCTAACCACACTCTTCCTACTTGCAGAAGAGGCATCTTCTTTCATGGGCCTCCTCTTGGGCTGTTGAGGTGATATTTACCAAATAAAAACTGTTGCTGCACCTGTGTAGTTCTCATGTGGCTTTCAGGTTAACCCGTTCTTCTCAGAGGCTGTTGTAGAAAGCATCCTTGCCTTTCAGTTGGGTTTGCAAGAGATCGGTGCAGAGCCCTTCCAGTAGGACCTCATCTCGTTCCCATCTCACCAAGATGTTTGGATGATCAGGGCACGAGGGGTGCACAGGGTAGTGGAGAGGTAGAAGAGGAAGTGGGAATGCCTCCAGATCTGGGCAGAGCTTCTCAGCTGCTTTGGCTGCAGTGTGGCAAGGCACACATATAACAAATGCTTCAGAGGGCTGAAAGAGTTTATTTGGTACTGTCACCCTGTGTAGGGCTGCGAATCGCTGAGGTCAGCACCAACCTCCTGTTAGACATGCATGAAGGTGAGGAGGTGAGAAAGGTGCATGGCGGGAGAATATTGGATGTGTTTTCTAAATTCATTGAAGACATTAAGCAAAAGCTTTGTGATTCCATAAATGTTTTCTTAGGGGTAACACCCATGCTCATCCACATCCAGGTCCTTCACTCCTCATTCCTCCTTTGGTGCTGTTTTTGGAAGGAGAAGAGGCATATGACTCTCCAAACTCAGTGACTGCTTCTTGTCAAGGGACTGCTTTTTGTCAAGCAGAGTCCAAGTCGCTGTCTGATTCACATTACACTAGCCCTGGACGCTGAATGGGCATATCTGGCTTAGCAGCGGGAGGAGGACACAGGACAAAAAAAGTCCATTGACATCTACTGCGGACACTTCACCCAAGAATCATGCCTCTATCAAACTTCATATTTTCCACATAAACAGGAGTGGTAAATGAAACTCTATAACTAGTGCTGTGCTGCTGGTCTCCAGAGAGACATCCCACAAGCCATGTCTCCCATATCCAAGGTGTTGCTGGTAAAATATCTTCAAGCCAGCCTCTTCTGAGTGTAGGGTGCTGCCAGGTCATATGTGCCAGCTACAGCAAAGCCCTCTAGTAAAACCTCTCCCTCTGCTGCGATTAGCTCATATCCAAGGCTGTTGTTTCGTTCATACCAGATCAACACTACCAGAAGCATCTGGCAGGTGAAAACACACAGCAGGACAGAAGCTGTGTTGTTGGACTCCGGAGGCAAGAGTGACAGACCTTTGCTGACAGCTTACTCAGGTCCAATGTGAAGCTAGAGAAATTCATAGTAGAAAATAAACCCTAAGGACTACTGAATACAAACACAGACCCTCTGGTTCAGATGCAAATTACTGACACCTAGGAGAGTGTTTAAGGAAATATCATTACATGATTATTCTCATCATTTTTCCAAGATATCTATTGTTTGCCATAGCCAAAACATGTTGTTTTTCCCCTCAGTACCCATTCTTCTCAGCTATATTGTGAGTCTTGTGTTAAACACACAAGGGTCAATACATCTGATCTGAATTCCATTCTGTCCTTAAAATAACCAACCTACATCTCAATACTGTGTTACAATGTCAAACAGAAAGACCTTGAGATGGAGGTGGTGATACCAAACATTCAAAAAGAGGGAATCCATCTCTGCAGACTCTGGGATAACCTTAAGGACAACATGAGATTTTACCAAGGAGCAATTCTGTATTCTCTTTTTTCCTTTTTGATCCAGACCATATAGGATGTTAAACTACTGAACCCATCTTCACCACTCTGAGAGATGGACAGGGCCTCTTTTTAAAACAAAAAGTGACTTTTCTTCAAGAATCATAAGAGTTGGTGCTCTGGAAATACCTCCTATGACATTCAGCATACTTAGTGACACGAGAGAGAAGGATACTTGTACTATCAGAAACAAGCATCGGGGTGGAAAAGCTTCTGCCCCAGGCTGGCCTGATCCATTCCTTGAGGCCACTAAGGATAAACAAAGGCAAAACTGTTTCTTGCAAGCAGCTCTCTCCTTTCCCCACAGCAGGTCTGAAGTCATCTCTAGATGAACGTTACAACAAGAGAGGGTAAGACTCTTAAATCAATTTATAGTTCCTGTTTTCCTTCACCAGGTGACTAATTAGTCCCATATGGGGCTAATTACATTTCCCTAGATGGGAAACGTGCCATGTAAAAAACCTGGTGGCAAACCCCTTTTCTCCAGAGCAAGACTCAGCTGCTTTACTGTGAGCAGCTCCCTTCTCTCCCCATCATGTCCTTCCTCTTTCATCTTCTTACTTTGGCAATCCCTGGACCATAAAGTCCAGTCTCCTTACTTCCCCATCCCCAAATTACTCAACAAACACAAGCCTTGATGTCCAGTGAAGAAAAAGCCCTGCAAATATTAAATAAAATTTCAAAAGAAAAGATTTAATCTTGTCATTCAGGATTTTGTCCTGTGGCCAGGATGTGGGACTTCAAGTTGCTCTTTGTAACACGGACCTCAGAAAAAACGCTGCACTGCTTTCAAATCAGTGCAGTGCAAATCAAAATCAAAGGGTGCTAACAAGTTATTGGGGGGAAAAAACCCACATAGGCAGATGCTATTCCCTCAAGCCCCTGAGGGTAGATGTTACCAACAGAGGTGTGACAACACTCCAACACTTCAACACTATAAACTGAACCTTAAGCAACTCATTTAAGACAAATCATTTTAGAAATTAAATGTTTACTTACTCATCGACGTAAAACCTCCACTCTTTAATTGTCTATCTCAGTCTGTGAAAGTGCATTGAAAATCTACCAAGATTATAAATAAAACTGCTCAGTTAACAGCTGCTTTGATGTCTAAAATAAAGTCCACATTGCTACTCCCCCTGTCTACCTGTCTGTTTTTTGAGATTGTCTCTGTTTAGACCAGCATTCCTGGGCTCGTAGTGAGATAGATGTAAATGAGCTATGATGAAAGATTAATTATTTTTCATTGGAGGGAGTTTCTTACCATGTACAAAAGAATTAGAAAGGTTTTCTGTCTCACAAACATCCCAAAGTAGAAAAAGGGTATCCTAATATCAGGGAAAAGTCTAAGTCCTCCCTGCTTCCCTCTGAAAAAAAACCTGTGTCTTTTAATCATGGTCCCCATTTTCAAGTGCCACAGAACCTAAATATAGCCAAAAAAAATCTCCGAACTTCCTGCTGGGATGCCTAATTTGGGTAATGTAAGCATTTCACAGTATTGATGGTTCAAGGTGCAGAGATCAGGGTAGTGCAAATCACTCATTGGTTTCTTGTCCTGAGTTATATAGGCACATGCAGAAGGTAGTCTAAATATGGCACCCAGATCCTCTGTCTGTCCTCTGCTGAACATCTCATGCCCTAAAAACTGAGACTCCCTTAATGATACTCTCAGTGTGAGACATCCAGATCTTACGTCAAAAACCTTATCA
>JBCJKH010013692.1:21640-37850 GCA_039877255.1 Loriculus beryllinus | reverse complement strand
GACTTAGACAAGAACCATCCATCGCTCATGTTCATAATTCCTGACGTTGCTTCCAAAATTCAATGTGTGGGACCTGAAAAACACCTATCGTGGAGGGGGTCTGAGCACAGATAAACTCCTAGACCTGTTGCCAGTACACTGGAAGGCTAATTAAATGAATATGGCTTTCAGTAACTTCCAAGCTAAACAACTTGCCAAAGCATTCAAACTTGCTAAATATTGGAAGTGTTTTGCCTCTATTGGCTCCATGCTCAGGCATCTCAGGATGGTTAGTTCTACCAATAATTCATGTACCTGCATGTTTTAATGACAACTGAAATACCCTGGCATTTCTGGGCTAGCATGTGTGCTATGATCTATGAGCCTACACTCCCTCTACCTTCACTTTGAACTGAACTGCTTTATTAAGCAACCCCACTACCCACCATTATCTAACATGCCAAGACCTGTGAAGTTTTCTTGTACAGTGCTGCCTTTGAATCCCTTCCAAGATCCAACCAGTAGCACCAGTATTCAGACACTGTAGGATGATACCCCGAGCCAATGAACTAAAACTTCCTTTGGGAACCTGAAGAAACCCAAGAAGACTGTTTGGGTTTCTTTTTTAACAAAGCCAATGAGAACCAATTGACACACACACTGTGATCATTAGGACAGGGAGCTACAAATGAGCATATTTGCAATAAAAATCTCATTACACCTACCTACTTCCCTAGGAGAGAAACTTGCCTGTCCTAGAGGAGCAGAACAGGGCACTCTTAGAAGAGGAATATAGAAAAAAAGGGGTTCCTCTGCCTTATCTGTACTGCACATGAAGCTGCTTCAGAAGCATATTTCTAAGGATTTTTTGCTGGTATTTACTCTTTCATTGTTACAAAGCAGGTAAGATACAGAGCCTTAGATATCAAGGGTCAGGTCCACAAATGAGATTATGCATTTCAAGTGGTATTAGATATATTCAAGTAGGAATTTGGAATGAGATTTAGTTCACAGATTAAAGCATCCAAATTCAGGTGTTTACGCATTGACTTGTGAAGTTCCGCTGTAGCTACTGGGGAGTTAGCAATGTTGCTATCAGCTTCTAGAAGTTTACTCAGCTCACCTTAAAGCAGACAATTTTATCTGGCCCATCAATCAGTTTTTTCTCAGTGGCAGTGACTGTACTTCCTAGGAGCGTCATACAGTTGGCTACATACCAACACCTAGTACCTGGAGTGAAACCCTGGGGCGAAACCCTGGAGCATCCATAACGTTTACACCAAATTGTCAGATATGATTTGGGATCTATGGAAGACTCATGGTCCCCTGAGCAGCATCAAGAAGCAAGAAAACAGTCCCTAAAGCACCCCAAAGACACTCAGCACATATATGTGAAAAGTGAACAATGCAGAGGAGGCAGAACTGTCTGGCAACAAGGGACAGAAAGAGTCTCTGTGGTTGAATCACTTTGTGCCATCCGCCCTCAGGGTCATGGTCTATTTGTTGTCATAGATATGGCCTTTGAGTGTAACCTTTTGACTCTGTATGGCTGGTTAGTATGTTGGTTACACAGCCCTCTTGCACCTAACTACTGTTAAGATGAAACTGTACAACTGAAACATAACAGAAAGAAAAGAAGGGGGAAAAAAAAAAACCCAACCAACAGTCTAGATGCTTGTCAGTCTGATCTAATGTCCTCTCATCTTGGGATGAAAGGGCAAGGACAGCTTTGCTTCTTCTGACCACCAAACAAATGTTCTTTATGCATTTGTTTGCACATATGTGTTTGTTTATACTACAGCACTTCATAGCAAACTAAAATAGCTCCTGGCCAAAGTATGTATAATGTTTTTAATAGAAATGATTTGTGTTGGAAGGGACCATAAAGCTCCTCCAGTTCCAACCTCCTGCCATGGATAGGGACACCTTCCGCCACAGCAGGTTGCTCTATGTTTTTCAGTTTGATTTCTCCAAATAGCTCCCAGAAATGTCTGGACAGAGACAGAAAAGTTTGGAGCAACACCTACTGCTTGTGTTTTGCTGGATCCTAGCAAACACAAAACAGGATGCAGAATTGACACGAGCCAGCAAAGGAGGATCTCTAGTTGTGTTTTAACATCTACTGAAGGTGCCATGGGATCTCTTCTGCTCTATTTCTTTGTATCCGTTTGATTTTCCTAGAGAAAGCCAAGGATGCGCAGCTTTCCATGCCCCAAGTGCCAACATTAGGGACTATCATTCCCTGTTGTCCTCATGTCCAGGCTTCTTTCCTGTGCAAGTAAATGCACAGAGGTTTCCATGCACATCTGAGTCTCCCCATAATCTGGGATCATGATGTGGCCATGGCATGCATCCAGCCCAAAACCCCAGAATTTCTCCTGAGTTCAGTAGTTTAAGTTCATACCTATATAATCAGGCAGAAAAAAATCCAGGAACAAGGTCTCACGTAATGAATTAACATACAGCTGTCTCCTTCCAGCCAACACCCCCAAGCCACTGCAGTTTAATTCCCTTCATGTCCCACACTGGTACATTTATACCAGCAGATCTGCTCCGGTAGGTGTGAGGGAGGCAGGGAGCAGGCAAACGGTTTTATTACTTTAACCATTCCAAGATAATTAAGCAGGGCAACTTTTGGGTGTAGCCAAGGACTAAGCCCCCTTTTATTGCTCTGAGAGAGTAAAGAGGCCATAAAAGGCATTTAAATTACTATTACCCTCAACAGTGAAATTCGGAGTCAGTCCAAAAGAAATTCTATTCATTTCAGGCTCACTGACTTCAGTGGAGCCGAGATTTAGTCCTCAGTTTCACGGCCTTGGAGAATTATAACCCTATCAAAACAAGACTCTTTAGCAAGCCATTACTGTAGCCTTTGAAGCAAAACACAGAGAAGGGACACTCAGACTGATGTCAGGAGGTGGCTGCAATCCTGGCAATGAAGTTCCCTTGTGTCTGTAGGGAGCAGGGATATACGAATGCCCCCTCTTGTACAGGGAAGTGGTCTACTTTCACCTGCCCCAAGAACTGGCATCTTCTCACTATTATACATTATGGGTATTGATGCACCCTTATAAATTATGCTCTTCTCCTCAGCTCAAACCTTCTATTGGGATTTGCAGATGCTCAGCTTGAGCTGGCTCATCTGTTAGGCTGCAAGTTTGCTTACAGAGTCTGGTCTCTGCAGTTACTTGAGCAAGGATAGGCTGTATCGCTAAATCTTCAGCATTTCCTTTATCTGTCATTTAAAATGGTAAGGCTTACCAGGGAAATGAATACAGGAACAGAGGAGTTGAAAGCTTTTATATCAGACCTCTACAAACAAAGTTAATGTGTCGTCCTTGTGCACAAAGATTAGCTGTGATTAAGTGCTCCAATATGAAAAACGAAGACAGAAAAATAGAAAAGTGTTGCAGTGCTTAGCCATCCTTCTTAAAATAACTACTATTGTGTTAGGCTTAAAAGGCATTTGCTAAAGATTTTGTGAAGAATTAAGCTTATTTGTTATTCTTTTAAGATAGAAACAAGAGTAAAGGAAAAGCTGTTAGTCAACATTGTCTTAGAAGATAAAGGTTTCTAGATAAGAGCATATATGGGTCAATAGAATCTTCAGTAAATATCTTTCTTGATTGACAGGTCTCTGAGATTTTTTTAGCTGGTTTAATGTCACCTTCTTTCTTTTTTTCTTTTTTCCTTTTCTTTTTAAACACTCTTGCAGTAATGTTAGCTAATGGGGCAAGTAAGTTATGGCACGTTTATATTTGACCAACAGTGACAGCAGGAAAGCAGCGAGGAGCAACCTGAGGGATGGTGTTTACACCACGTCAGCTTAACTCAGGCATCTTATCAAGAGGTTCAATTAAATGAATGAGACAGAGTTAGTCCAGACACTTACTTCAGATTATTAATGTCTCCAGCAGGGGAGACTTTTCTGCTTTAACTAAACTCATTTAAAACCAGCCCTCAGAGCATGAGCAGAAAAGAGCTGTACATTGCAAACCCCAGGCCTTAGACCCACTGAGGGGACTGGACATCAGTGCTTCAAGCTGTTTGTCTGCAAGGTGTAGCTGTCAGGTGTTAAAAACTGCAAACCTACCAAGGAGTCCTAAGGCAAAATATAAAATTCAAAGGTCTTTTAATTTGCTTTCTGTGGCTGGGGTTAGTTTTTTCTCCAGTTTCCACACAGCCACAAAGATTAAAAACAACTTACTCCAAAGAGGGGAAAGAAGGAGATTCTCGGGTGATAAGCTCATTCCAGCAGCCAAGTATTTATAAGGGTTTCAAAACAAAACAGGCTGAGCCAGGGTGTAGATGTGTCTGTCCCCCTGGAAATAACACCTCACTCAGCAAAGATGCCCTTTGACTTTTGGTGTGGCTATATGAGAAGTCAAGCGCTGTTCAAAGCACTGATGCACACCAACCCTGAAATGCATCAAGCTGTGTGAGAAATAAGCTGAGACCGCAGTGCAGCATCCCTCGATTCTAAATCCTAAAAGGTAGAAACCCCCAGAAAAGATTCCTGTGCTGAACTGTGAACAAATAAATAGCTCTGCTTTGCATCAGGATGCCACAGTCTGGAGCATTTGAAGCTTTCCACAGCACTGCAAGAGGTAGGAGACAGACAGGAGGGCAGGGAGGCATGGAGGTTTGCCTTCAGTGGAAACGTTGAGCCTGTTTTACCTCACTGAATGACCAGCATAAACTTTCTTTCCTTATGGACAGATCGAGACAGGAGTAAACATCTTCTGAATTTCATGGGGCAACCTACCACACCAAATTAAGTCTTTCAAAATGAACCTTTAGACTAGTTACAGGTTGTCTATAGCAAGGATTCACAATAGCTTTCAGCGCTGTCCCCGGGGCATGTTGGATTCTGCAAAGCTGGGTGTGTTAACAGAAGAGAAGCCCACATGTCTGGACATTGCCTCCAGCTCCATCTGTGCTTCAGAGCTGGCTCCCTGCCTGGGTCCCAGCAGGCATCTTGCTGTGCCTCCGGCCTGCGTGAGACTCCCATGGCTGTCACTTCGCAGCAAACAGGAAAAGAAGTAGGTCCTGTCATTGGTACAGGTTAATACAGAGTTTAATGCAGAGTTTAAGTGCTACTTTTGGCTATCACCATCCACCTTGATGATTATATAACGGTCGAAAAATGCTGAAAACCACCGTAAGAATGACCATGAAAAGTCCCAGACCCTTCAGCCAGCAAATATCCCCAGAAACCTGACATCCATAGCGAACTAAATAATGGATGGGTGTAGGAAACGGATGGATTGTTCAATGCCTCACTCCAGACAAGCAGAGTGTTGTGGAAACATTGCCCTTCCTACTTCCCCCGATAAAGTCCCACAGGTCTTTTTTCTGGGACCATCACAACCATGTCCCCATGACTGGGGACAGAGCTCCAGCCGTGCGAGACACACTACCTGGGCAGCAGAGACAGAAAGGAGATTCCTCCTGAGAAAACAGACACAGTGACTGATAAAAGCCTTTGAAATATACTATTCAGTGAGGACAAACCTGTGGAGAGAAGATGTTCAATGAGACACACAGTACTTCCAGGAAAACCATAACGTGTTTCAACTCATGCAATTTTCAATGGGAATTAGTACCAAGCATATGGAAGAAATTAATGTACTAGCCTTCCCCACATATCCCACTGCTGGGGCTGGCTCCAGACAGCTCCTATGATTTGAGGCTTCATTTATCCTCAGTGCAAAGTTCCTGTTTAAAATTCAGTAAAGCATTTATTTATTTTCAGACACAACCTATTTCCCCAGCCTAAAGACTGCCTGGGAACCAACAGATAGTTCTGCCTTGAAATGTGATATGGTGAAAGCCTGGGTGATTTTGGCCTGTCTCAATATTGTGATCACTGCTGGGGAGTAAAAACCCTTCTCCCACAAGCTGCAGGGACAGTGTGTGTGGGTTATCACATGCATTTCAAACCATGTTGAGTAGGAGGGGTGCAGAGAGGTTTTGGGGCTGGCAAAAGCTGCAAAACCCATGAGTGTCTTGGTGAAGAAATTACTAACTTGTGACCCAGCTGCACCTAGTCTGCAAATGCCTGAGAAGTGTGAGCACTGCAGAGAAGGGGGAACTGGCATAGGGTAGGTAGAGAGAATGTGTGAGGTGCTGTCTTGAAGATCAAAATCTAGATCTAGTTTCTCTTAGAGGAGACAACAGAGAAAATCTACCCAAACATGTTCATTGTGTGGCGTAAGAGAGCAAGGTAGAACCAAAGAATCACAGAATGGTTTGGGTTGGAAAGCACCTTGAGATCATCAAGTTCCAACCGCCTGCCATGAGCAGGGACACCTCACACTAAACCATGTCACCCAAGGCTTTGTCTAGCCTGACTTTGAACACTGCCAGGGATGGAGCACTCACAACTTCCTTGGGCAACCCAGTGCCTCACCACTCTCACAGTAAAGAATTTCTTCCTTATATCTAAACCTTGGAAAAAAATAACCAAGGTAGAATTGGAGAGCAAAACCAACATTTGGTTAAGTGCTTATATCTTGCACACCAAAGGCAACCAGGTGGTGGATGGGTGATGCAAATGTTTCTTCATGCTTAATTACAGAGGATGTATATGTGGCCACATTGACAAGATGATTCAGAGCTTCATCTCAAGCTTTGGCAGCTCAGAGCTGTGAACTCCACATCCCTTCTTTGTCTTGTTATGTGTGACAGCACAGACCTCCAACACATTAAGAATGACAAACTAAACTGTCTTATTCCCTGATAGATAGATAGATAGATAGGTAGGTAGATAGATAGATAGGTAGGTAGATAGATAGATAGATAGATAGATAGATAGATAGATAGATAGATAGATAGAAGGAAAGTAACAAAAGAGAGAGGGCCAAAACTTGATAGATGAGTGCTTCTCCCATGCATTGACCCTGACCATCAGATACTATGTAGATCCAGATAAGAACTGGCTAAGTGTAAAGCTGAAGACCATTAAACCCAAGGTCTCCATCTCTGAACTCCCACTCCCCTTTCTCCTCTGCCATTAATAATAAGTGTCTAGTTTCAAAGTATGTCACTAGAAAATTCCCTTTTAAGTCATAGGTTTTATCTCCGCCTCCATGATTTTTCTGTTTAGTTCTGCACGTTGCCACCACCTGTTGAGGGGACCTGGTTGTTTGCTTCACACTCCTGTTTGTTTTCCCCTTTGTTTTCTGCATGTGGGAGGATGGCAGAGAGTGGAAGTGAGCGTGTTCACCATCAACAAACATGGGGCAGTCAGAGGTCAGCCCAGCATCAGATGCAGTGCCTGGTGCAGAGCTGCATGAGCAAGAACCAGTGTAAAACCAACATGGTGAGGGAAAGCGAAGAACACCATATATTTTGTTTGGGTTTGATTTGACTTAGTCAGCCTCCATGCCAAAAAAATTAATTCGTATGGGTTTTCAAACTACTGGAGACCCGAGATGCTGAGGTGTGTTTAAGAGATTTGAGTTTGCATGTGTGACATAGATGTCATTAACAGAAATAATATCCCTGGGCAGGGAAGGCTGGAGGGGATGGGGAAGCAGGGGGAGGTGGAAGACGAGGAAAGCTGCTAAGCTAAGAAAGGATGAGGTAATGATAACATAATTTCCTAAACTGGCTACTAATTAACCACAACTCTGGAGCTTAGAACTGTGAATTGACTCCATTATAACACAAAAATCACTCTGTAATCTGAAAATGAAAAAGAAAATTGAAAAAGCAGCAGCACATTTCTCGATGACAGTGCTGGCCAAAGAAACCAAGTGCATTTTATAACTTCATTTCTTTATTTTTTTTCCCATACTCATGGGCAACATCCAAGATTTCTCGTGTACACAGAGCACAGGGCATGGGCATTTTTTGGTGTGAAGTAAGATGTGAGAGCATGCAGTCAAAGAATAGAGAAAATTCCCTTCTGGTGCTTCTCTGGCACAGCACAGAGATGAACAGTGCCCAAATCAGGCTGTTCAGCAGTATTAAAGTGTTGCTCATGCACATGAGGAGGAGGAAAGCCAAACACAAGCACCTTCCGCTGCCCAGCTCCCCCTTCTTCATGCTTTGAGTCACCTCAGTAGTCAGGTGCACTGGGGTCAGCCTGAAAGGTTTCAGAAGAAATACTGTATACTAAATAGTGACAAGGATTTGGGCTACAGCTTCTGTAGTCCTGGCCCTTTCACCCACACCAGCAAGACATCTGCATAGAATCATAGAATCACAGAATCACAGAATCATAGAATCATAGAATGCTTTGGGTTGGAAAGGACCTTAAGATTGTCCAGTTCCAACCTCCTGCCATGGGCAGTGACCTCTTCTACCAGACCAGGTTGCTCCAAGCCCCATCCAACATGACCTTGAACAGTGCCAGGGATGGAGCATTTACCACTTCTCTGGGCAACCTGTTCCAGTGCCTCCCCATTCTCACAGTAAAGGACTTTTTCCTTATAATAAACCTAAATCTCTTCTGTTTAAGTTTGAACCCATTACCCTTTGTCCTATCATTACAGTCCCTGATGAACGTAAAATACTCCTTCAGTGGGAATAGCTGTATAGGAGGGCAGGAAAGAGCTAACCCCTCATTTGGTTTTTTTCAGTGGAAGGAGAAGTCCAGTCTTCAATGTGCTCCCTGTATTAAGCCTAAATGCAAAAGGGCTCTTTCTAAGGAATCCCATTCAAAGAAGTCCGAATTTTCAGACATAAGGTGCAGTGCTGCAGAGCTGCAATGCTGCAATGGAAAGCAGACAGTAGCTCAGTAAAATCAAAGAGCAGCAATGACTTAATCCACTAAATATTATGACAAACTTGCAGGAAGCTGTAGATATTAACTTTAAAAAGCTGATGTGTATTTGGATGATGACAAGAGAGGAGGGGATGTCACCCAGGGCAGGTCAGAAAGGAAAAACCAAAACAGGCCTTCCAAAAGTTTCTTCTTTAATGCTGGATCCCTTATATTGGTAGTATAGTATTGGTTGTTTCTGACAACAGAGATGTTTATCCAAGGGAGAAGTTCCTAACATTATCACATCATGCATCAGGCTTGAACCCATTCTTGCTCTTCTCACTACCTCTTTCACACCACAGCAATACTGAGAATAAAAAGCCACACAGCTAGGCTTGGAGCACAAGAGCTTGGGCCACAAAGGAAAGGAGATGGAGGCTAATGAGGACCTAAAGCCCCTTCTTTCCCCTCTCCTTGTAAACCACACCTGTATGTCCCAGCTGTGCTCACAGCTTGATTGGGACCTTTCTCTTACATGAGAGAAAGTGCCCACCTGGATGAACATATTTGGGAATGCAAAGATGAAATCAGCCTCAAGCAGGGGAAAGCTGCCTGGCATTAGTGCGCTTGAATGCAAGCTAATAGACCGTGTTATATCACAGCTATTTCCTCCCCATCATTCAGCACCAGCTCAGTGTTCCCTGCTCCACATTCCAAATGCTACATCCACCATCTGAGAGGTAAGCCATCACATTCAGCATCCACCTCAAAATGCTGCTCATTCCATGCTCTTGATGAACTTACATGAGCAAAATGAGTGGTCATAGCTCACGAGGGGATTGCCAAAGCACAGGGCTCAGGGAAGATGGACTGTACAGCAGAATTACTGAATCAAGAAATAACAGACTTGTCTGATTGACTTTCTACTTGAGTGAGTAGTGGAAAGAAAAGTGTTTCCATCCAGCAGACCTCATGAGTGCCCTATGTGACCTTTAGCATCAACATCGCTCCTGTTTGTAGACAGATCCTCAGCAGGTGTAAATAGTCATACCTCCCCTGCCTTGGCAAAATGACCTTCTCTTCTACTACAGCTTCCACCCCCAGACTCCACCTTGTCTGACTCCTACCACCAGTGCTTTCTGTAGCTGACAGCAGCCTGACCCTTTGTTAGTCACTCCTGTATTATTTATTCCTAGGATTGATTTGGTGGTTTGTTGCGCCTCTGTTTTAAGATGGGGTAAATATTTATTGGAATCAGAAAAGCAAAATGAAAACCAGAAGATTCAGGCACATCCCCATGTCATAGGAGAGCAAACGAGGGCTAGTTTGCAGCTCAGCCAAGGGCTGCTCACTGAAAACTGGCATGGGATTTCTGGCTCTGGAAAATACTGAATAGTTTAGTAACAGCTTTGGGGTGTTCTTTCCCAGAATAGATTCTGCCAAGCTTTATACATCACACACAAGCTTCATTTCTTTGCCCCGATTGATCTTCCTCTGGAATAATAGACATCTCATTTGTTGTCATTCTGGCATCTCTCTTCTGCTCCAGGACCAGATTCTAATGAACACAACCCATGGGCATATCCAGCCCTGTGGTGGGTAAAAGCATAGCAGAGGCTTTGGGGTGTGCTAGAAAACTCCTCCTTCACACAGCAGAGCCCCAGGATGAGGCACGTCCACCATCCACAGGCACCTCCATCATATCATTGGTCAAGAAACATATGTGAATTGGTGATTATTATGGGGTATGAGAAAATTGGGCTCAAACCCATGTTCAGTGGGTGACTTGTTTGTGTTCCTGCCATAGGCAGATATCCCTGAAACCCTGCTAGGCAGAAGGCTGATGCATCTGTCTCCTCTTAAAAGGCAGAAAAGCACTCGAGTACTTTTGAGGATCTGGATTCATATTCAGAAATGGTTTAGGTATTAAGGAAATACTGGGGTTAAACAGCTCAAACAAAAATTGCTTTCATTTTAACGTGTCTTTTGGAAAAGAAAGGTCAAAATTGTTTTCTGAAAGCTTTTCTTTTAAATTTTGAAATAAGAAATTCAACCAGACCAGCTTCTTTGGGGATTTATTTTTCTTTTTTTCTGGGGGGGGAGGGTTGTGAATTGTTGTTTGGGGTTTTTTTTTCCTGAAACATCTCAGTTTGAATGAATAAGTGTTTTCCACCTCCAGTCAGAAATTTCTCACAGAGTCTTATTCAGAGTTGAAACAGCCATGAGGTTGTATGAAATTCTCTCCAGAGAAGATATGGCACAATAAATTAGGTAGACTTACTTGAGGAGGATGCTGGCTCTTGTTCCTTTGACACCAGACAGTCCTGGCAAGAGACAGGACAGATCATACTGTGAAGAAACTTTAGCTTTAGAAGTCACATTTTAGTGACTGGGGACTCTTTCCATTATACTACAGCAGTACAGCACTTCAGCAAGAGCTGTGATTCCTTCAAACATATCGTTTTCCCTGATAAAAGTACGGGGGGAAAAAAGAAGATTCAGAATTTGATGGGATTTGCACCAAGAACAGCTTCACTTAAGCCTAGCTGGTTGACGGGTATGCCTGAGGGGCCAAATGAGGTCAGCAAAAACAACTTTTTTTGGAGAAAAACCTGAAAAAAGGGTTAGCTACTAAAATCCAGTGAGCAAAATAAAGCAGAGCTTTCTCATTCCCTCATTCTCAAACTCTTGATCTTCTGAAAGGATTAGAATGCCACTGATGCTGCCAAAAGCCACGTGCATCTCCCGGGTTGCCTGTTAAATAGCAAAAGGCTGCCTCAGGGCCACCCTGTGCTTCAGTCACACTTCATTCACAGGATCTCCTTTCAGCACGACTGTCCTCACTCTTGCTGTCTCTCACCCACAGCCGACAAGACTCGCAGCTCCCATGACATTTACCATGTGGCCTCATTCACATGCTTCAGGAAGGGATACTGCATCATTCCCAGGGACAAGGGGAAGAGCCCTGCTTTTGTGGGATAGTGAAATCTCTTACCACTGAGAACTGCTTGTCTCTCCCCCCTCCCCAAGAAAGGGAAAAAGGGAGAAAATGTTCCATACAACATCTTGCTTCATTTGGGGGAGGTGAAGCAGATGGAAGAGGCTCTCCAGCAGTTATACCCAGTTTTCCTTGCTTTTTCATCCTTCTGACTTTAGTAAGACCCATTCAAATGCAGCACAACCTTCCTTAACACAGTAGGACCTAAAACTGTAGCTTTTCTTGATCAGAGGTTGTATGTTACCAGTGCCCAGCTCAGACAGGGCTCGCATTTTAATTAGAATGTCTAATGGCAAAATAACATGAGAATAATCTCAGTACAGTGCTTTGCCTCTAGCATCCAAGATAATACTGACATTTCTGGTGTTCCCTAGTCTGTATCCGTTTAGTGTTATTATTTGTCCTACAGCATCAGCTACAGGTCCTTAAACTTGATAAAATATCCTCATAAATAAGCATGATAAGAGAAGTTCATTCCTCTGAAGAGATATGGTAAGGGATATGTATCTCACTGCCTACATGTGCAGAAGCTAATGGGTAGAGGATGAGTCAATGAAGGAAGCTCTGAAGGAGGTTTTCTCTCTGCAGACTTCTCAGGGAATCCAGGCCTCAGCTTTGAGATCAATGTTACATGGAGGGGGGATCCTATTCCCCAAGGAAAGAGCACTTTATTCAATACCTTTCATTCTGTTCAATAGTTTTATACAGCCTGGATTCAAAACTGCTACTCAGCTTTTTTGGAGCAGGACTCACTTTTGAGCTGGGGTTGGACAACAATAAGCACAGTGGAGTTTTGGCAACCAATTTGGACCACAGTAGACACCCAGAAAGCACTTCTAGGATATTTAAAATATATTGAGGTTTCATCCTGGGGCTGAAGTAAGTACAGCTTTTAAGGCATTTCAGCCTTTTGAACCCAAAGTCTACCTTTCAGCTGAGTATACTATTAGCGGAAATCAAATCTGCACTAAGGCCAGTGATACACACTGCATATGTGGATATGCAACTGCATGAGACATCAAAGCAGGAAAAAACTTCATATAAGTATTTAAAACATCAGTCAATGTTATCAAAGCCATTTTCTTATGTACACAAAATCATCACAGGTTTGTTTTCTGGTCGGATAACACTGGAAAAACATGTGAGTAACCAGCTGGAAAAAAAAGCAGGGGGAAAAAGCCAAAACCCAATGCCTAGATACAGACTTTAAGCAGTTGCAAAGCTTTGCTTCACTGGCTCAAGCCAGTCCTCCCTGCCACTAAACTAGGCACAAGTGTGGTTTAACAGTTCTGCAGATGCTTTTGAGATGTGACTCCTCAGGCACTGATGGCAGCATCTCCCTGTGCCTCTGTTTTTCTCTGATCTGTGAACTGGAGCCTTCAGTAGAAGGATGGAGAAGGACGGAAGTGGAGATGATGCATCAGTACCTGTGCACATAGATTGTAATGAGTGCCGTAGAGGGACCCTAAAATAAAGCTGTGTTAAGTGACTGTGAAAACCAACCCTAGTGGGGTGGTCTGTTTAAAACCACTTTGATACGCAGTTTGGGCTCACGTGTATCAGAGAGGTCAACAAGCGTTTCCCAGCTCCCTGGGAGTGCTGAGTTATGCTCCCAAAGTGTAGTTTCTGATGAATTTGTCCACCAAAATTACAAGTTCCTGAAGAGCTTCTGAGTGCTGGCTGACTTAGTTAAGCACACTGCTCTCTTTGAAGGTGCCAAACTGCACTAAAAGTGGTTAAATGCACAGGAAATGTTTCCTTTTCCCACTTAGGCAATTGTCGTCCTTGCCCCAGGGATGTTATACGAGCATGAGTGGGAGGGACCCAGACCCACAGCATAGGAGAAAAGTTAAATAGCCCTGGAGCTGGTGAAGCATCCTGCCTCCCGTTTCAGCCAGGCGCTCCCTGTAATCTGTCAGCTGTCCGCTGCCTGCTATGGACCAGCATCATTAGGTACAGGAAAGGGGAAAACAAACATGCTCAAAACCCAAGAAAACAAAGCAAATAGGATTCACGGTCTAGTGGTTAAAAGGCAAGCACTGAGGAGTCAGGAGAGCTGGCTTCTCTCACAGGCTGTAGCACTCTCATTGGTTAGCATCTCCTTCTTGTGCCTCAGTTTACCCAGCTATAAAAAGGGGATTATTACACCCCCCCACCCCCCACCCCCCAACCTTCATTAGGAAGGCTCTGAAGCACCCATAACCTAATCAGTGTTGCAGGTTATTCCAGCCTTGGCAACATGGGAAAAATTAAGGCTGAGTTATACAGGTGGATCTTTGCTGGCACTGGCAAACTCATAGAGACAATCCTATTTTAAACATACGGTTTATACCATTCGCTCCTGCCTTTTCTTTTTCATGCAGCCATGCAATGAGAAATATGTATTGCATACTCTGATATCCCCTCTGCCTACTGTTAGTATGCCAAAATGAATAAAGCCAGGGAGTTTCAGCAGCAGGAAAAGCCACAGCAGAGCTTCCAATGGGTCTGCTGCCAATGGGACTCCAATGGGTCTGCTGCCAATGGGACTCCAATGCAGGGGAAATTGGCTGGGAGGTTTCTTCACAGCTGAAGCTTCCCCTGTACTTCTCTTGTGTCACTAAAACTGACACAACACCACTTCATACACTGAGGATGCCATCATACCATGCTAACAGCAGTGCGCACAGACGAAGACATCCTTGAAATGACAGTAGAGGGGAGATCATCTCTGGCACATCTCTGTTGGTTAAACTTTGGGGATTTCAGTTTGTGTTGGTTTTGCTCACACCCTCTAGCCAAAAGAGCTGAACCAGCAACATTCGTTGAGAATATGAACTAAGGACAGCTTGTCAACAGGGCTGCTACAATCACACTTCACCCTATTCCTACCTGAGGCAAACCCAGCAGCACCACCAAACATTCAGTTTCTCCTTCAAGCATACTGTGAATTACAGCCTTTACCTATTTACACCTCTCTGAACCTTTGACCCTTCTGGAGCTGCTCATTAAGGGATCTAAGGGATTCATTTGGGACTTATAAGCTCAAAATTAATGGGCTTCTTTACAGAGATCTCTTCTTTGGTGCGTTCTTAAGGTACGGCCAAAACATTTTTTCTTGCAACTATCACTACAGGCTGCACAGGGAAGTAGCTGAGTCACCATCCCTAGAGGTGTTTAAAGGATGTATACGCATGATGCTTAGGGACATAGCAGTGTTAGGTTTACAGCTGGACTTAAGGGTCTTTTCCAACCTAAATGATGCGGTGATTCTGAAGTGACAATTGTGGACTTACATGAATTTTGTCAGAAGAGGCATGCACTTTCTCTGAAGAAAAGGGAATTTTTGTCAGGAACCTGAAAGCCTTAAAACTCCGAAAGCATTCCACCTGAAAACAAAACTGGAATTTTCAGTGATTTTTCCTTCTTTTTAATAGCAGAAAGACATTTTCCATAGAAGATATGGCAATAAAAAGCAACCCACTTCCTGGGAAAATTACTCACATGTATTACAATAAGAGCTGCAGGGCACTAATAATATATAAGGTACACAGTGGTATATTAATGTCTGTCTTTATTCAGGTGTTTAGGATTTTGAGTGCCTGAGGCAGTACATTTTCTTCAGGTGCTTACTGGAAAGACACATGAACCTGAGTTTATCCCATCTAACAGCATGGGCTCGACTTCATTGCCCACAGCTGGGAATGAAGTGCCACTTGAGATGCCCCGTGTCATGTTTGCAAGTCTCTGGGAATGGCTCAGATACCCAAGGTGTCTCAAGAAGCATGAGCCTATGTGAAGGCAACAGAGCAATCCCTGGGTTTAATAGAGGTGTTAGGAGTGTGCATGTCTTCAGCTCTTACTGTAGGCAGCAGAGAAACAGGTACTTCTTTTCATTACAGGGTGAGTCTCAGGTGACAAGGAATATATTCCATCTCGGTTAACTTTACACATCCAATGGGCCAAGGTGCTTGGCTAGAGTCACCCTACAGCCACCTGAGAGACAGACACATCAGGACCATTAAATACAGCTACCTCAGATATCTTTATTAGGATGGTGGGATGCAATTTATGGAGAAAGCCAAGATATTTCTGACTGAGATTTCACAGCCCCTATGGGACTCTCTTCCACTGTTTAACCAACCTCAAGGTGAAAGAAAAATGTCCATAATATCTTATCAGAGTTCTCCTGACTGTTGCCTTATTCCTGTTGTTGTGCACCTCTGAGAAGAGTCTGGTTTGGTCTGTTGTACACACCCCCATAAGGTAGCTGCTATATTTCATGTCAAAAGATATGTTATTTTGAATCTTCTCTTAGAATCATAGAATCATAGAACAGTTAGGGTTGGAAAGGACCTTAAGATCATCCAGTTCCAACCCTTCTGCCATGGGCAGGGACACTTCACACTAAACCATGCCACACAAGTCTCTGTCCAACCTGGCCTTGAACACTGCCAGGAATGCAGCACTCACAACTTCCTTGGGCAACCCATTCCAGTGCCTCACCACCCTCACAGGAAAGAATTTCTTCCTTATATCCA
>JBCJKH010013692.1:9283-21540 GCA_039877255.1 Loriculus beryllinus | reverse complement strand
TGGACTTGTTCCAACAGTTCCATGTCCTTTTGATGTTGAGGACACCAGAACTGCACACAATGCTCCAGGTGAGGTCCCATAAGAGCAACTTCTTGAAACTGAGACAAACGAGAACCCTCAGTTTCTCCTAATGTGCTTCTGTCCTCCACCATCTTGGTGACCCTCCACTGGGCTTGTTCCAGTATGTCAATCAAATTGCTGATATAGGACATTAGAGGGTATAAATTCCCTTCTACCTGTCCCCTTGGTGTATAACCTAGAGGTCCTAGAAACTCTGGGCAGTTCCTTACACTAAATAGGATGAAAACTGACCCTAATGGTGAAAGAGTTTCTAAATGAGAGTTTCATTCAGAATAGCAACTGCACTTTATTTTACACTCTATTTCACAACACTTCTTTTATGAACTCCCCGTAGACAACAGCACTGAGGGTCTCTTAAAAAGCTTATTTCCATTGTAGGAACTACAGAATTTGTGACCATTCATAAGTAAAAGCCTCTAGGGGAATATGTAGACAGGTTTGCTCCACATCACTGATAACTGTTAAGCTTCAGAAATCTTTGGATCAAAGGCCTCATAAAGGTCACTGTAATATTATTATAAAATACACTCTTTCCTGCTGTTGACTGACAATCCAGTGCTGTGCAGCTTTGAGGACAAAGGAAAGCATTGCTAAAACGCTTTCTGAGAAGTCTGAACAGCAGGACTTCTTCTCAGTAAAGGAGGTGGAAGTAAACAAACAGTGGTGTAAACAGACAGGTCACTTTGCATGGCAAGTGGAAGCAGAGGACTGTAAAAAGGCAGGGTTGATAATTATATAGTGATTTTATTGCCAATAAAAAATGGGAAGGGAGAAAAATTTAAGAAAGGTGCCTTCACTAGAATGAAAAGCTGGGTCTACTTGCCCACCTAAAGGGTAATAATAGCCATTCTGGGAGTGCTAAACTCTTTGAACTGTGTCTAAGTACCACTTCTGTTTATTTTAAGGAAGGAAACTGTCAGGTTCTGTTTGTCCGTAGTGAGCCATCCACAATGTGCCTGATGCATTCAGGACTAGTAAAATAGTGGTACATCAAGTATAGGAAACAAGAGGTTTATCATGGGATTAGTCTTACGGAGATAAAAGTAATCACAGAGTTGCTCAGGACTTCTTGTTTGCTGTGAAACTTGACTACAGGAGGTGATGGGTCTTTTCTTTTACAGCTCTTTCTGGTCTGAGGAGGGAGGGAAGTGGGGTTAAAATAAAAACCGCTCATCTCTCCCTTATTTTGTTCTTCCCCATCGTTTGGTACTTTGCAAAAG
Organism: Loriculus beryllinus; assembly: GCA_039877255.1. Classification (NCBI taxonomy): domain Eukaryota; kingdom Metazoa; phylum Chordata; class Aves; order Psittaciformes; family Psittacidae; genus Loriculus; species Loriculus beryllinus. The sequence continues at coordinate 20,239 of JBCJKH010013692.1, read as the reverse complement.
GGCAACTTTTTCTAAGGGATCATGTTTCTACCTTGCAACAAATCCCAGTCATGATTTTTATGGGCTAATTGCATTCCTGAACAGGTCATGAACTCTGGTCTGTTTTATTTCTATTCCTGATTTTAATTTTAATTTAAAACAAACTAAAAAAAAAAAAAAAAAAAAGAAAGAATAGTAAAAGGAAAGTGAACTGATGCAACTAGAACTATGGTTTTACTTGCAGCCCGCATGTTATGAGGCCAGTTGTTTACTGTTTCAGGGAATCATGTGATTTATAAACCAACAGGCTCAGCCTAATAGCTCATCATCTTGTGCCAGGGTTTATTTTTTTTCTGGCACCAAGAACAACGAAATTGAAAAGAGAACTACTTTTTGAGGAGTTTTAAAGTTTAACTTGCAGTGGCAAAGTCTCTCAGGGATACCATCCACAAGCGAGATCATTCTTCCACTGTTCATTTATATTTGCTTCTTTGACCTGCCATGCTGTAGACTGGACATGTGCACAACTCAGGAGAAACCTCTATCTAATGGCATGTAAATGGATCACCATCCAGTGCTTAAAGCTTTGGACTACCCAGGCACCTGTGTGAGGGGTGCGATATGCCTAGTCTTATTTCAAGGATGTATCTACATCTCAGCTACCTATACAAGACTTTTTGCAGTCAGTAGAGAGAAATGAAGACTGAACAAGGGGGATTAGACTGTCCTGTCTTGAGCCACTTCTCTGGGTTTTGATACAGTCTGATCCACAAACTCTAAAATCTCACAGTCAGGAACTGTCTATTTAATGATTCTTATTGTTAGTGAGTCCTGAGGCCCTGATCACAGCAAACACAGTACCATACGACACTAATAACAAAATTACATGCATTCAGATACATTACACATTGGATGAATGCAGCTTGTCTAGGTTGAGCTGACTGTGTTGTAGGATCCTACCTCCAAGTGAATGGCTAGGATACCATTATGGTCTGAGAAGATCTAGTCCTTGGAGGAAAACATCTGATTTCTTCACTTTGAAGGAGGTAAATCACACCCTACTCTTTTTTTAATCCATTTTCTAGCAAGGGATCCAAGTTGATTTGCTTAAGTGTAGATATCTACTTTACAGATGAGTACTTCTGGTCAGGTAACTACCACAGGGTCACAAGGCACTGTAAGGTCCAAACATATTTGTCTACACATCCTTTGGATGACTGTCAAAACTACTGCTTGGAATAAATTTCAAAGCACCAATGGGAGGTATAAGTTGTGCCTCTGCTCACCCCACGATCTAACCAAGTAAGTGGAATTGATGTGGATTATACTGGGGGTAAATGCCCTGGCTGAATGAGTGCAGTAGCTTATCTCTCTCTGCAGAAGAAATACAGAGGAAACAGGATGTTCCAACAAAAATCTGCTAACTGTTGACCTAGATACCTAACAAAAAAAGTAGCCTCAACAACTTGTCCATACTCAGAGACCTGTGAAAGGCCCTCCTTAAGGAACAGATTTTTTCAAGTCCTTGTCCTAGTACATAGAAGTTCTTTGCCTGATAATAAATATTTTTTAACACTTGTACAAAACCAAAACAAACCAAGGCTAAGCACTCCCATAAATCACTGCAAGTCAGCTATCTCTTTCCAGCCCTGTGGACACAAGAGAAAAAAATGTTAAATGTTGACAAAACAATGAATTAAAGATATAATGTGCGATAAAACAATGAATGCAAAGCCAATTTGCTGCTTCGATGGCCAGATCACAATATAGAATCAGAATGGTTTGAGTTGGAAAGGACCTTAAGATAATCCAGTTCCAACCTCCCCGCCTTGCACAGAAAGGATGATCGTGATTTTGGACATTAATATTATGAAATAATAAATTCCTACAATCTCCTCATCTCTGACAAAAGACAGACAAGATAGGGAAGACAACTCAACAAGACTCACAACTCAAGTGTCTTCTGCTTCCCACAGTCTCTCTTTGCAAAAGGATATAACCCTTGAGTGACTGATGGTGCAGCTAACACTACAGCTCTCCATTTTGAGAGAAATAGAGTTTACTTTGAGAATATCTCCTCAAAATTGCAAAAATGCAAAATGTATCATTCCAGCCAGCAGACTTTTTAAACCCTACTTTGTGCTGCAATGGAAAATAGATACTGAGGAAAAAAAGAAATAATTTATTTTTTAAAGCCTGTTTTGCAATTATTATTTTTTGTGTTGTCTTCTTTACTTTTCTCTCTACTCCAGGGCACGATCAGGTGAATAAATTTACATAGAGCAGTATAAGTGCTGGAAAAACATGTGTGCTATGGGCTGTCTTGTCATCCTTCAAATAAGCGAGTTCAGACTTTTTTAGCATTGTTTAAAAACAAGTCCTACTTGTAGTTCACAATCAATGAATAATCACATGAAAAACAACTGGGTGGCCAAAGATGGGGTCCTATACCCTATGGATGGATGAGCAACATCCCACCAGGTAATCTACAGTATTAAGTAGTGGTTCCTCTCCCACACTGGGGAAAAAGCCATTGTACCTGTTCCATCAGAGGCAATAGTCCGCTTCAATCCTCTGTATTGGTGTTTTCTCTCGATCTTAACCCTGACTATTCTCCCTTATTTTTGTCAAGAAGCTGCTTTTCTCCTGGCTGTCACAGACAATTGACATAACCTCCCAGCATCGCACACTGAATCAGATACTTTTGGCTGTTCCTTTACTACTTGTGAGTGCAGGCAACCAGGAACCTCAACACCTCATCCCTGGAAACCACTTCAGCCCCTTGAGAACACTGAGGAAACCATCCAGGGCAGAATTTAGATGGAAACATTTATGTTAAGTAGATTATTTCCAGTCAAACATTCAACGTATTCAGGTTATGCCTGTCTGCTTCAGGGAAAGCAACTGTTCTGCAAGCAAAGGGAAGTCAGGAGAGAGAGCAAAAAAAACCCTACCCGTCTGCTGAATCGAAAGCCAAAGACGGGTCTGGTCCTTTCCTTCGGAGACATGAAAGAGAATGAAGGGAAAGTCTGAGACTTCCTGCCTTTGTAATGAGTTTACTAATTAAATGTTAATTGTGGGCCTCTACTGACCAACATTTAAATGAGGCCTCGGAGCCAGGAATTGGGCTATTGTGGTCAAATTGTTTATATGGACAGGAAAATGGCTTTCTAAACATCAGATTCCTGTGCGCTGGCCAAGCTCTGGAGGAAACTCCATGTACAGCATTCCTGGGGAGTCCTCAACCAGGGAGCTCCTGGGTGCCTCTAATTTCATCCTGTTTCTTACCACAGGGTATCATCTTTGTCGGAGGCTCATAAAGGGAATGTCCCTCTTGGTCATCACCGTGAGCCTGGTGCTGATGCTGCCAAGAGGTGCACTTCTTTAAAGTAGACAGGAGTTCCCCACCTCACACACCATGGGTGGTGATTAGAGGATATTTGTGCCTTATACTGTGATTAGAAGTGGTTTGTGGCAGGAACTCTCATTTTTTTCATCTGTGTTTAGTACAGAAAGCAGCAGTATGAGACTGTGCCTCAGTGCTGGCTCTCATAGTCTCAACAACTGTCAAATGTACAAGTGCAAAAGTCCTTCATGTTATAATGCTTCCCTCCTTTCTTTACACCTCTTGATAGTTTCCATATATTCAGACAGGTTGTTGGAACATGTTACAATCTGGGCTCTGATGCATCCTCTGTAGTCTAGGTACAGTTCATGTCTTCGGGACATGCAGTAGAGATTTGAACCAAGGAGTCTGACTAGTTTTCTCACTCTTTCACCTCTCTTTTTGCATCTTAAATTCCTCTGACAGCTTGAAGAGCCTTTTTCACACCCATCATTCACATTACCTTCTGCTTCTTATCCAAAATCTTCCTGCTAAGGAGTACAATCCAGCCTTTGACCCACCTGTATCATCTCCTGTTGTTCCTTCTGGCTTTGCTTCACTAGACATCTCAACATCCAACAAAATATGCTGAGCATCCTATTAAAGTCTATCTTCAGCTTCATAACCACTTGCCAGGTAGTTTTTGAAGAATTCATGCTTTAGTCAGCCTATGTGGTCTTGCATTTCTCTAAAAGAATTTCAGTGTTATAGCACGATATGATGAGACAAAAATGATTTGGGGGTCTCAGAAGCCTGGGAGTTATGCTCCATTTCCTGCATATGCATTTCCCCCCTGAAGTTTTCAACCATGCCAATTAGAGTTGACCACACCACCTCAGGCATGGGGACTGCAATCAAGTCCCATCCCCACAAATGCTAACAAATTTGGCCTGGTAAATTCTAGTTGAACTTTCATCCTCTTGCTGAGCTTCCCCTTTTACTTTTGTGTTAAAGTTGTACCTTTGTACTGTTGGTAGCTTAGATTTGGGAATGTATTTGACCATTACATCTCAGGGGGGGAGGAAGAAAGTACTCACCTGATTTACCAATTAGCCTTCTATTTTATTTTAGAAATTGATGTCAGGAAAGTGAAGTGATAGCCTAAGCCATGCTGAAAGATTCTATTAGTTTTGGGGTAGCCACGGTGTTAAGCAATTCCAGCTTACCTGGAAAAGGTCAGATGAGTCCCAGTGATAAGGCTCACGGCTGAATGTACTGTTTTATTTTGAAACAGTTTCAAGCTGTATTAGCCAACAGTGACTTAAACTAGCAAACTGGGTTCCCGTCAAGTCCAAATTAAGCTCTTGTACCAAAATTTCCAACTGGATTTCAAATACAGAGAGCTGCAGCAAAACCAGCCTTCCTGCCATCTTTCATCCTCACAAGAGAACAAAAAATCAGGTTTTGGGTTTGTTTTGTTTTTTTTTTAATGTATTTATTCTAGTCTAATAGTGAAGATTGAAAGTCTCTGGACCTGTAGAATATGAGGAAGCAAAATGCCTCCACACTGCCCCTGCTCTTTGGAAATGGCAAGAGGCCAGAACATAACAGAAAGCATGATGGCAAGCCTGTAGTGTCCCTCAGCTTATGCATTTGGTTCTGCATGGTCCTGTAGTGCCACTCCCTGAACTCCTCTTTCATAAAACCATTTTAACACCAGGCAGAATTATAACCTGCTTCAAGCAGTTCATCTGTTTATTTTGCTCAGGTATATTCCAGTTTTACATGAGGATGCTCTGAGCAGTGTTTGCTGTAATAAGATCTGGTCACAGTGTTGGCCAAATTCTCTGCTGCAATCAGTCAATTCAGCATCACTAATGCCAAGGAAGTAATTTACTGGGATTACTGGTTGTCTGCTCTCTCCTATTATTTTCTTTTATTGAAGAAACTGCTTCCTATTTCTTCCGTGTTTGAGAGTAACACATTGTTTTCAATGCAGTTACTTCTGACTTCCAGAGCTACATCAAATGAAATCAACTGTATGTATTCGTACATATTAATTTTTCTGTAGAAGAAATGGCTTTTGGGGTTTTTTATACATTATGGCCTCCATAGTCATGTATGTTTGTAACAGCACAGAAACACAAGGCAAACTATTGCCACCACTATGCAGATGAGCCACCAACCTATTGGCATTCAGACTCATTGCAATGAGTTTTGGACACTACATGGAACATCTGAGTGGGTTACACAGTCAGCTCACGTTTTGTTTGCCATGGAAGGGATGGGTGAGGTGGCAGTGTATAATCAGCTGTGGTTAGAGCTGCAAAATCCTTTATTGGGGACTTGAGTGTCAGATGTGCTGTGTGCATGGGTGAAGAGGAAGCTGCAGCAACAGATCTTTTGGTTTGTTGTTGTTATTCAGTGCCTGTCCCTTTAACCTGTTGTTGTATAGAATTTGGGATTTTTTAGGGGTGGCTATAAAATGTATATCAAGAAATGTCCACTTAATATTCCTGACTCCAATAAACATGATTTGACTGCTTTCTGTGTCAATATGTATACTATAGTTGCTTGGGACATGATTCTGCTTGTGCTAGGAACATTTTTCATATATAAACCTATCCATAAACTCTATGCAAACCCCTGAGTAAGCTACATGGCAAGGAGGAAATGCTGCTCTAGCCCTCAGTGGGTTACCCTCTGTCTCCTGATACCTTACCTTAGTTTTTCAGAGTGAGGGCTTGGGCCAGGTTTCATGTATTTTAATGCAGGGAGTTATGGCCATTAATTACTTGCAAGGCTGTACCCACCCTCAGTGGTTCTGCATGTCATATGATGCTCCCTCCTGTGATCCATACACTCTAGTCTCATGTCTCGTTGAAGGTACTGCTGGGATCCTCAACCAGGTGGAAGTTGTGCCAAAGGAACCAGACCTCGTGGGTAGGGAAAGCACATTGAACTTCCCTTCTTATCTGCAGGTTGGCTTTGGAGAATAGAGTGTGAATGAAGTGAGAAAAATTACATCTCAGAAATGTGGTCGTAGCAGAAATGAGACTTGGAAACACTCATACATCAGGCAAGAGAGATCAGAGGTCAAATGTAGCTCCTATGCAGTTAACAGTGCATGTTCAAACTTCTCCCAGGAGGAGCAGGGGCAAAAGAAGACCTCAGGATAGCTGCAGGGCCCACAGCTGTCACAGGTAAGGAAGCAGCAGACAGGAACCTACTACTAAGCACCATGCTGGAGTACAACTGTCAGGCTGGGATAAATCCATGGCCACAAGCATTACCCACAGCTGTCAGTGTGCTGTGCACCACAGGCACACCACACTGCCTAGAGATGAGCAATAGGAAGGTGGGATTCAGAATACACCTGCTTGAAAAACGCAGATACTGAACAGTTGAGCTACAGGAACACTACAAAGCCTCAAAGCACCACTCAGTCCAAGACACAGCTGAGCCATCTGGGTTTCCCTCACTCTGATACACCAGTACCAGCCTAAATGATATTCTGCAACCTCAAATGCTTCTCTTACTGCCTCCCAGTAGAGCGAAGCTCAGAGCCTCAAGCATACTGAAAGCATCTAACCCTGCTGACACTGTACCACTCATACCCAAAGTTCAATATGAATTGGTATTTTTACAGATATAATCCCAAGTATCTGACAGGCACTACGACATTAGTAAGCTTTAGCCCCGTTTCCCAGATAGATGAGGCACACGGAAGATAGAAGATAGTAGCACAGTCCAATGCTACCTGGCACAGCAAGATGAGCAGAACCTCATTAAGGCACAGTTCAAGGCCAGGTTGGATGGGGCTTTGAGGAACTTGGTCTAGTGGAAGGTGTCTCTGCCTGTGGTAGGGGGTTGGAACTGGATGACCTTCAAGGTCCCTTCCAAACTAAACCATTCTGTGATCATTCTATGAAGCCAATGCTTAAGGCAGGTCAGGGATACCCTCTGAGAAGCAGAAACATTTCCCTAGCTGGAGCAAGATACAGTCAGTGCTTCATGGCTTTCCATAGCCAATAGCATAGTTTGGCACCAACCTGGGTACCTCTGCATGCCTCTGCCTTGCCTTGTGAAGATATCCTGCTAAAGAAAGGTATCAAAGCAAACCCCACATCAGTCTCCTATAGTAATTTCCCAGAAGAACTCACAGCCATTTCCCACTAAAAGCATTGAATCAAATGCAGTTTCAAGGATGTAAACACTTGTCACAAGACCCTTAATCACAGGAGAAGGAGGTGTTGGTGGACCGCCAAAGAGGTGTTGCCTCAGCAGCAGGTATTTTACCTCCAGCAAACGTAACCCTCATCCTGGATAATTTTACCTTGGTTATAAATTCACATATTCACACTGCCCAACATGAGATCCTTATTTAAGTATCTCATCTCTTAGGGAACGTAAGGTCAAGAGAGTGGTGAGCAATTTATACCACCTATCACCAGGGCTATCAGACCCTCATTGCTCTTGCAGTCAGTGGAGAAAGTCACATCTCAATCAAACCATCAGTTATTATAGGTAAGGAAGGTCTTCAGACCCTGTGGTGTCCTGTATGTGGAACATGGACATTACTTGCCTAGGCCAGACCCCAATCCATCCCCCAAGCCAAGTATCCATCTCCAGCCAAATCTTAAGATGAAGACAGACACCATGAGGAAGAAGTAAAAACTTTCACAGCAGCCATCAGTTAAGTATTCTGTGACTCACACCTTGCTTCTCTTCTTAGTGAAAGGTGGATAAAGTAATTCTGTATTAAATCATTTTGCTATACAAAAGAAGCTTAGGCACCCTCAATGATTTTGAGAAACTGGTTACTATTGTAAAATTGTTCTAGTCAGGAAAAGGTCAAGAACAGGGAGAAGAAAAACAAATTGATTTTTTTTTTAATGTTTCTGTTTTGGGGGTTTTTTTTGGTAGTGAATGTGAAATGACCCAAAAAATCAATTATTTGTTCTCTATATCGAACTATAATCCTCTCTAACAGCTAGACTTTAGCTATAGTTCCAAAGTACAAGGTTTAATATGCCTTCCAATAGTTTTATTTTTTTTAATTATAGTTTGTTATCCTTGGTATCTGTATAAATGGCCAATCCCTTTTTTAATATGGTTTCTTTAGGGGACAAAGTAGATGAGATGACACTATCTGTGCCTTTTCATCTCTCTACCTGTTCCACAGTGAGCACTCCTTAGTCTAAGCCAGTTTCAACCATATTTGAAAGAGATACCAAGTTATTAAGTCCTGAGAAGTTTGATTGCAAGAGTAGCCTGAAAGTAGAACAGAGTTACCACTGAATGAATGATACTGGGAAACCTGCACAGAAGGAAAACAATAAAAACGTCATAAAGGTCTAAATATGACAAAGATTTGACCAACATTAACACTTTATAGTATACTGAAGAATATGCCCAAGAAATTAAATCCACAGAGCCTTCTTTAGTTCTATTTAGCTGCTTATTTTATAGCCTCATTAAAACCCATGCTTAGTAACTTTTGGTAACAAGTTGTTCCCCGGGTTTGTTGCATGCTGATAGTACAAGCATGATCTTAGAGACACTTCAGGTGTAACCTTTCTGTTTCAGCCCAGTTAGAGAGTATGCAGCTGATGGTAAAGATTGAAGATTCTGCATAGTTCTGAAAAAATACAGAGATTTTGGTTCAGCAAAAGTCATTTTCATAGAATGAGTTTGGCGTATGCAGACAGAAAATAATTTCTTCAGTAGTTAAATGGAAAAATCGGAGGGATTGAAGAATTTATGAAAAATGCACTTATACTGCATGTTCATTTGAAATCTGAATTCATACCTTGTGCATTATCTTTCATGCCATCATTTATTTCGCACCTACTTCCTATGTTCTATGTGTTGCACCTATTAAATTACTGTCCACCTACCTTCTTGCTAGCTTACTCTCCATCTCTGTTTAAATACAGCGCACACATTTAGTAAGTACATGCGTAGCCTCAACAGAAGTTAATTTAAACAGCATATATTTGCATTGGAGGTCTCCTTTCCAAATACCTGCCAGGCCCAGTGCTGCTTGGTTTATATGAATTAATGGCATCACCGCCTAAGGTGCAGAAGCTCTGAGAACTAATCTGCTGCACTTTAATGATTCACTTCTTATTACACTATGATGATTAAGGCTGCAAGTTGAAAAAAAGTGTTTAAGTGCACGTTAAACGTATGCTTAAGCCTTAATGGTGATAATAATAAAAACACTCCCAATTGTATAGCTATAAAATAGGGGAGAGAAACCTGGATTACCTACTGGAATCATATATTTTTATCCTAAATTAGAGTGCAATGAAAGGTGAGATGAGATAAGGTAAGATGAGATGAAATGGATCTATACCTGCTTCTGTAGTACTAAGTTTTCAGTAGTAACCACAGGACAGTGGTTTTTTAATTCTTATATTTTAAAGGTATTATTAAAAAGTAAACCATCTCTGTTCCATCTCATCCAGTTAGGCCTGTATAAGCCAGTAACTTGTGTTGGACTAAGATATTTCTCCCTGAAAGGTGACTCAATTTAAATTAAGTAGCACGCATCAGGAAATGGAAACTTCATCATTCTTTTCTGCAGTTTCTTAATCAGCCTCATTGTTAAAAAGATATGTGCCTTATTTCCAAGATGAACACGTCTAGCTTTCATATCCATGGTTCTTGTTATCTGCTTTCTGACAGATTAAACTGCCCTTTCGTATCTTGCGTTTTCTCTATTATGCAGTGTAATCAAAGCATTTCTGTCTTCTTTCATGCAGGCTAAATAAATCAAGTTCTTCATTTCTTACACCATCAGGCATCTCCCCCAAGCCTCTAATTCTTTCAGAGCTTCTCTTCTGTGCCCCTTCCCCACTTACAGCACTCAACCCAAAATGGCAGAACCACACCACCTGCACAGACCTTCTGACCTGGGGGACATTCAACCTCCTGACCTTACGGAAAGGGATTCTTCTAGAAAGTTCATCCTTAGACAAGCTTTTTAAGCCCAAATATTACAGACAGATACCAGGGTAAGAAAGCAATGGCATGAGCAGTTGTGGAAGCAGAAATGAAGGTGCAACAGGCATTTTCAGGGGCACAGTATCAGCCTTGTATGCAAGCTACAGCCAGAACGTCCCATCTGACCATGCCATCAGCCTGCTCCATCAGGGCAGTGCTCCAGAGGAAAACTTGGGCTGGCCAGTTATTGTAAATGACACCAGGCTAATTAAGGTTTGATTTACAGATGTCATTTTACACAGTCATTTTATACTTGGTAGAACGTGGTTTGATTACCCCTTACTGTTGCCTTATCTTCAATAGCTAGAATTGTTATTAGCAGTTGTGCAGCAACTTATTCATTTTTAACAATATAACAATAAAGCCTATACCATGGTTAACCATGCAGGAAATGTCACTTGCAAATTATCATTTCCAATTATTCAGTATTAATTTAAGGGACACGGTTATCAGTCCAGTTAGAATTCTTTTCTTTATGTGACCTTCCATTTAATAGCTGCAGATCTTTTCCTCTTTCTTTTCTTTTTCTATTTTCCTTTTTCTTTTTTTCTTTTCTTTTTTTTCTCTTTTCTTTTCTTTTCTTTTCTTTTCTTTTCTTTTCTTTTCTTTTCTTTTTTCTTTTCTTTTCTTTTCTTTTCTTT
>JBCJKH010013691.1:44400-55585 GCA_039877255.1 Loriculus beryllinus | reverse complement strand
TTAACTGGGAGTGAGAGATGAAAAACATTACCTTGAATATGTAACCACCACCCAGAAAGCTAACTGCCACTGCAGAAGTTTACCACTTTTGAGGACAACTAGACACCCCAGTTTCAGTGAAGAGCCTTGAGCCATCCTCTTTTTTGTCTTTACTTACGTACAATAGAGAAAAAAATTCCATTAAATTTGCCTGCTGTTTCCTTCAGCACCAATCCCCCATGGGCTGCTGAGCTTATCGGTTGCTCTTTTTTGAGAATCCATGACCATTACACCTGTTGTGAATAATGAACGATGATTTATTTCAAGTGTAGACAGCCACCGGGGAACAGAAACTAAAGGAAGCAGCTGCCATGGCTGTTCACATAGAACCTGTTTGTTTCTCCTTAAAAGTCAATTTGCTGGACTACTTCTTAAAAGCCAATTTAACTGATTCTGAAAAAATGTTTTAAAATACAAAAGAAGTATTAAAAGCAATGGTTATGAGCTATTTGCAGAAAGAAAATATTCCTGCTTTCATACCATTTACTGGCACTCTACAGACTTCCTTTAAATGATGATCCACGGACCAGCCAAGTCATGACTCTTTACATACCTGTACCATTCTCTTAGATCTTTGTAAATTTTCAGTCCTACATGGGAACAGTGTCCTGACCACAGGAGCTTAGCATAACTGGCCGTTCAACCCCATGTGCATAGCAGTGGTAGAAGTTCCTTGCGGTGACTTGTCCATCCTTCCTCAGGATTTTCCTATAAGAGCATTGCACACCTTTTCTAGTTTTGGTTTTGTTTTGGGTTTTTTTGGTTTTGGTTTTGGTTTTTTTAACTGAGCAGTCTGGAAGAAATCAGCAAACCTGAAACACTCAACTGTGGTGAGAGGGATACACTGTCCTGTCTCTGTATTTTCTTACTGACAAGGTACTTGTCTCCTTGTTACTCAGAGCAAGATACTGTCTATAACCAACCAAATATGTGAAGTGCAGAATCATAAACAGTTTTGTCAAAGCTAGCTCAAATGCAGCCAATATGTCTACACAACAGTCACCTAGTATAATCTATCTAGGTGCGAGTGCTTTATTGAATTCTGCTGTATAGACCCTCATATATCCATATATCCTAAAGCCAGACTGTGCCTCTTAGACAGCTCCAGTACTCAGAGTCCCACTAGGAAACTATTTCCCTTATGCAGCTTTGTTGATCATCCTTTACTGCTATATGGCTAGGCATGCATTCATTATCTGGACAAATGTGTGAAGCTTTGTGTTGGAATAGGTGTAAAGAAATCAATGACTATTTGTTCCAACCACAAATACTGTGGCTTTCCCATTCATACCAGCCTGAGAAGAACTAGGATCTGAGCACACACCATATCCAGTTATCTGCCATGGGGCATGAGGTTTACAGACAGCCTAAAAAGATGCAGATTTTTCTTCAAACTCTGGCATTGCTCTGTGTTTTCTTGCAATATGGTACTGGCCAAAATCGTTTGGCTGGATAATGAATGGCTCAATGGTTGGTGGGTAAGCTTTGAAGGAGTAGACAGGGCAAATGTTTCCCAGTGTTATGTATTAAAAAAACAGTCTGCATTCAAACAAATTGTTCAAAATAATAAGAAGTAAATCTGCTTCGACATCACCTGGAAGCTCATCTCTTCCAAAGCGTGCCCTAACAGCAATTTTTCTAGAGGTTATTTTTATCATCATCAGTTTTAGTTTAAGTTGTGCCACAGGCATTATTGGCTTCAGTGTGAAATAGTTCCTTTAAATAGCTATGATCCAAAGGGAAAATGAGTTCTTAGATGTTTCCTTGTTAAAGCTGGCTGATCAAATCACTTCTGGCATGCTAATGGCTCCAAAAGCTGTCAAGTTACTTCTGTTAAATTAGGAGTCCCTGTACTTGTAAAGATATTTCCCTAATAGCAACCATTTACAGTAATTGTTTTTTGAGGAAAAAAGAAATAAATCTGAGGTCACCCCATAGAACCAAATTCATCAAGCGCTCCCTTGTTTTGGAAATAGTTTCATTTTTTCCCCAGTTTCTAAGATTACTTTCGTATGCTTAGATAGAGCAGATGAGCAATGTAGCTTACCTTCACAACAGAAGCTGTGACAGTATCTGAATGATACAGATACTTTCCAGGAACATCAATTTAATAGGCCTTTGTCAGTTACCCTAAAATCATTTGGTGTTGCTTGAATTAGTGCTGGTGCTAGAGGGAAAAGAGATTCCTCTTTCTCCTTCCTCATCTTTCCTTAAAATATGGAGACCAAGGATGAATGTTAGTGAAGAAGATGGCCAAGGGCGCCATAGGTTCCAAAGGTCTAAGACTGTTTTGTTAAAGCTGATGGTCCTAGAGAACTTCAATTATGTTTCTTTCAAGATGGTTTGTTGAAAAAAGACCCATAGACATGGGAGAACAGCCAGGAAAATGAATTATTATCCTGTAACTCTTTCTTTTTTTCTACCATAGGCACCAATCCTGTATCTCTTTTGAAGACTAGGAGCTGTAGTTTCGTGTCATCTTAATACTTCTAGCTATGTGTCTCTCTCAGCCCCTTGCTTTAGGGTACACGTGGTAAATGAAAATCCTCAACTATGGGAGACCAGGGCGTCCTTCTCTGGGGGATTTCCTTACCTTTCCTGTCTGAAAATTTATGGGGAGGGTGAAGGGAATGGTGATTGAGTTTGGTTTGGTCAGGATACATGTGTCCGCATTCTTGCACCATCAGAGTACTCTGGTAGTAGAAAAGGCTATCATTTCTTGAAAATGTGCATAGAAGTAGGCAAGCAATGGTTCTCTGACACTGTATGTATTCAATTAGAGCAGACTTCATCTAAAAGAAATCTAGTTACTATTATTACCAATCAATAAATGTTCTGCTGAGGCAGCAGGGTCAAAATTCATTTGACAAACCAGGGAAAAACTCTGGCTATAGAGTCAAATGATCGATTTCAAGGAAGAGGTTTAAAAAAAAAAAACAACAACCCACACTACTCACTGGAAGTGTAGCTGTCAGGAAACACTCAAATTTGAGCTTCAGTGTTTTGGGTCTAAGTTTAATTATTATTTCAACTTGTTTGAAGGTCACTGAGCTATTTTAGGTTTATGCTGGCATAAACTTTAAAGTAGTTAACTTTGCTGCCCAGATTAATTCTAAATCCCCCTTTATTTAAACTGATACCATTCACATGAAAGATAATCTGAGATAGTACTTTGGTACTGTTTATGCTGTATACTTTTATTACCATGTCTCAACGTGTCATCATCCATTGGGGTCCTGTTTTTTGGTCAGACATATTTCGTTGGACCACCTTTCCAGAGAATCACGGAACAGTTTGCGTTGGAAGAGGCCTTAAATAAAGCTCATCCAGTTCCAATCCCCTGCCACTAGGATTCCACTAGGTCAGGTAGCTCAAAGCCCCATCCAAACTGGCCTTTTCATAATGCTGGGGGTTATCTTATCCAAAGCGCAGATTTAGTTCCACATGCAGTTTAATTCCGTGTATTGCCATGCACATTACCCATTTCATGTGCACTCTTTACAGTGAAGGAAGTATCCTGTACAGGGAGGTGGCCTCGGGCAGGCTGTCCAGGCTAGTAGGCAGGCTCTCCCAGCCACGCGTGAAAGCGTGGCACAGGGCTGCTGCATTCAGCAGCGCCTGATGCTGGCAGTGCTCCTGGGACACCACCTCCGTGGGGTGTCCCCTCAGATGGACACCCCTGTCCCACCTTTTCCATTCTGCCTGTACACGTCCCCCCCGGGGGCAGCTTATATGTGAGGGCTGGATACACCCTCCGCACCTCCCCAGACACAGGCTGCGGCAGAGAGGACCCCCTTCCCCCAGGGGTGGGCAGCGCTCGGCTGTCCCCCGGCCCCGCTGCCTCCCCGCCGGCGCAGGGGAGGCTCGCAGGGGCTCGCTGCTGTGTCCGTGCGGGACCCACCTCCCGGCGACCCACACCCCGCGGCGGGGCAGGGAACTGGGGGCGAGCCCAGCTCTCCGCGGAGCCCTCCTCGCCGCTTCCGCCCCGGGGAGGGGGGCCCGCTCTGAGGCGGGGCTCCCGTTTGTCTTCTCCGTTACCTCTGCCCGGGACTCCCTTCAGCGAGCAGAGGGGGCCCGGGAGGGGGCCTCCCGCCTGCCCGGGAGGAGCCCCTGGGCGGGGATGCGGGTTGGCCGCGGCCGCCGCTTGGCCCGGACGATGGGACCACGTCAGCTCCGTCCAGCAGCGGCGGACCAGAGGCCGGTGGGGCTGCGATGGGCGACCCCAAGTGACTGCAGCCCCCGACCCCAGTCCCCGGAACAGAGGAGCCCGGGGGCTAAGGATGGGGCCCCGCTGCACATCGCAAGGGGCGACCACTGCCTGCCGGCCGTCGGGGGCACGGTGTGCGCAGTTACTTGCATCGTCCCTCGGCCTCCCTGAGTGTCGTGGGGCGGCCGGCGCCTAGCTCATCCCCCCCACACCCCTCCCCTCCCGAGACGGGGAAGCCGGTTGCCAGACAGACGTGGCAAGCAACCCCTCCAGCTTTCCCCTTGGCGGGGTGCGCGGGTGGCAGGAGGGACAGGGAGTTGCCGTGAGTGCCCTTCCTCCTCCCTGCGCCGGAGAGGGGCTCTGAGGAACGGGCCGGGAGCACGCGGGACAGCCGGCTGCAGGGACTCCCCGGGCTGCCCCTCACACCTTCACGCTACTCCGGCGGCCTCGAAGTAGGGGGAAAATACTCGCTGCTCCGCCACGAAACACACCCCTGGGGACAGCGAACCTCCGGGCTGCGAGCAGCCGATGGGGGTTCTGCTGCTCCCCACGGGCCGCTGGTCCCCACAGGGAAATGCGAGGGGCCGGGGTGACGGGCTGCCAGCCCCCCGTACTGGAGGCGCCTCGGCACCTCCGGGGAGGGCGAGAGTGTCTTTTTGACTTCGGTTGAGGGGAGAACCTGAGCAGAGGTACCCAGCCCCCTCCCGGCTCTCCAGGGCGCTTCTCCGCCGCCATCTGGAGCGGGGCGGTTGGGTCCGCAGGCCCTGGACAGCTCCTGCTTTGAAAGCCGTCGGAGCGTCCTCCCGGCAGCTGCCAACCGGTTGCCCGGCGAGGCTCGGGGCCGCGCAGCCCTGAAAAGCCGGGCGAGGGGCGGGAGAACGCTGGAAAAAAAAAAAAAATCCTTAAATAAAAAAACGGGACGAGGAGTCAGATTTTCCTCCCGAAAGCCTCAAAGTGTCCACGTCCTCAAAGCATGGAACCAATTTAGGGCCGCCGCCTCCCTCCCCCCATCCTCCCCTCCGCCCCATCCCCTCCGCTGCCAAAGCTGCCGCGCCGGGCCGGAGACACGGGACACGTGACGGCCTGGGAGCCGCGCAAGCCCCGCGCTCCCATTGGCTGCGCGGGCGCCGGTGACTCGCGGCCCCGGGACCCTCCTGCGGTATAAATAAGGCGGAACGGGTCTTGATTAATTTAGCATCCCGGGCAGCAGGTTTCCGCTAGCGTTGGAGTTACTCGAGACTGTATGCCTGCGCCCCGTAGGTAATAGCTAACCACCGACCCGGGGGCTCTGCACCACAAGGAGTCTGCATGTCTTGCAACTAGACATGCTCAGCTTTGTGGATACGCGGATTGTGTTGCTGCTTGCAGTAACTTCATACCTAGCAACAGGCCAACGTAAGTGCTTTCAGCTTGCTCGTGGCATGGGGGGTGTCAGGGGATGGCTGTCCCGGTCAGGAGGGGCTGACCCTCTGCGCTCTGTCCAGACCTCTTTCCCCACGGATAGTAGCCTGCGGCGAGCTGCCGCTTCCTAAGCTGTAGAGACCAGCTCTTACAACTGCCACCACCTCTGTCCCGGATCAGAATCCAGCTGTTTTCCCCTCAGAAACAGAAAAGGGTGGTAAAAGGCCAACGAGGACCCCTCTCCTCACCCAAACCCAGAAAAGACAGACGGGCTTGTATCCAAAGGAGAATGCAAAGCCCTAATCCAAGAGCAGCTGCTTAAGGGCTAGGAGGAGAGTGTGCGGCGAGTGGAGGAACCCAGGCTGCATCCAGACTACGCTTTTGTGAGACTTGAGGCACGGCTCCGGAAGCGGGGAGCCGGATGGAGGGAGAGAGCGATGCCTTGCCGCTTCCCTCCGAGGGAGGCTCGGTGCGGGACCCGCGCCCATCGCCGCCGCGTCCCGCTGGTCACAGCGGCGCCGCCTGGCGGCTATAGCGGGATCCCTGGTTGCGCGCTCTCCGGCTCGGCCGAGGAAAGCCGTCGGGGGTATCCGGAGAGGGAAAAGCCTGTACGAGGCAGGAGGAGGGAGGCAGGGAAGGAATAGTGCAAGGAAGAGGATTTAGTCCCTGTGCCTCCATGAGGAGGAAGCGCAGCTCTGCACACACATAATGCGGAGGGGGAGAACCGCGCCCCGCTCACTTGACTGGTGAACCGAAGCGTTCCCCATCTTCCCTCCCGGCAGCATCCGGTGCAGACCCCTCGCCGCTGTTCCTCCGCGGGACTAGGTTTAACCTAGGGTTTGGCAGCGCTCCCGGGCGGAGGAGGGAGGGCGCAGCAGCGCGCTGCCCTCTCCTAGGGGCTCCCGGGAAGATGCCCCCCGTGCCTCATCGGCCGTCTTGGGGCCGTTCGCAAGGGCCGGCCGGACTGAGGCCTGTCCCAGCACACCTCAGCTGCTCCCCTCGGGGCATCCGTCCATCCCCGGGTGACGGGCAGCCGTAGCAGCGGCTGAGCAGACGGAGCTGTTCGCGTGGGCATCCTCTCGCATCCACCAACCCCGGTTTTCCCGAAATGAGACCTTGTAGTCACCAGTGTCACCATCACCTGGGGGCAGTAGTGGTTTTAAAGTGGAGCTAGTAGAGGCGATCGGTGTTCTGCCGTGGTATTTCAGCGCTTTGTGGAGTTCAGCACTTCAGGTGTTGTCACCTGCCTACTGGACTGCATGAATCATCTGAATTCAGTGTGATCGTACATCGCCGAAGTGGCACTTTGTGGAAAAACACCCGAAAACCTGTTAGCTAGTAGTAGAATTTCTGGCATTAAAGTGTGGTGTGAGACATTCATACCATGGTAAATTTCAGCCCAAAGATAGATTTTTAATTTAAATTTAATTCAAGCAACAGATTGCTTGAAATTTAGGAAACAGACTTTTTAAAATTAGAATCTCCAACTGATTAACAAGAGCATACTTAATAGCAAATAGCATGCAGAAAGAAAGTTATTTCCTATTTGGTGATGGATTCAAACTGCTCTGTTACACATGCTGAGGTTTTACAGGAAATTGTGGAAATAGGTATGTTTGGATAGGACCATGCCCCATAAAAACTGAGATGGGTCCATTTACATTCAAAGTTAGGATTACTTCTACAGTTTAATATCTTCACATGTCAGCCTGTCTGGGTTCATTCATTTGTTGCATGCAGACAACATATGTGCATTTTTTTTTCATGGAGATACATTCAAGCATATTTAGAGAAGGCTTATAGAAGGTATCTGGCCATATCAAACATATTACTTGTTCTAATTTCATTAACAAGTCAACTTTGAGTTTGGCAATCTCATCTGTGAGTATTTACAGTTTAAGATAATCACCTTAAAAATGAGAAATTACATTAAGAGTATGTTCCTTGCATTAAGAAATGTAAATTTGCCATTTGACTTAAAAGCATTGAAATGTAAAACTTGCAAAAATAACTTGAGTCCACGCTCTAATCATCTCTTTTTTTTTTCTTTCCCTTCTTTTTCCAGATGTGAGAGAGGTCAGTATAACTTTTTTTTATCTCCTATGCACATTCATCTTCAACTAACAGGCTAGACTTCTCTTTCATGGCAGTGTTATTTATTAAGGTTAATGCCCAAGATGGCCATGGAAAGATACCAATTAAATCCTGAAGGGACTGCCTGGAAAGGTACCCACCCCAATTTCTCAAGTGGGACGGCCTTTTTGAGAGACTGCCTTCATAGGTGTAAAGACCATGAGGAGAAAGTAACAGAGCAGTGGTGTTTGGGCATTATACCTGGCGGTTTGGATTGGAGATAGCTCTACTTTAAAGCCAGTCTTACAGTCTAAATTTCATTGCACAGAAGGATTATGAAAGAACTCAGGTGTGCCTTTCTTTTTTATGCCAGTTTTATAGGCTGTAATACATATATAATTGTCAGTCTTCAACAAAATGTTCTAACGTAGTTACATTATCTCTGCTAGACAATAAACTCCTAGCTAAATTACTCCTAAATTATTATAAGTAATTTAAAACCATAGGGTATACTGAAATATATTGTACAGAGAAAAAAATATGTAAGATGAGTCCAAGTTTATATTTTATTTTAGTTCAAAATATTGAGAGAAACTGTATCCTTTTTTAAATTATCTTCTTTATTTTTTCCAGGGAACTGCAGGGCGGAAGGTAAGCATATTTATTTTTCTTGCGTGGGAATGGAGATGATATCAGATATTCTTAGGCAGATTACTATTTGGTTGAATATGGGATGAAAAGAAAACTGACTACGTTCATTACTTTCAGTGTTAGCTGTAGCTGTAGAACTGAGATGAGTATGAAGTAAAAAGGAGGGGAACAATAGGCACAGCATCCTAACACCAGAGTAAATTCAAATATTGAATTTAAGCTGCTTTATCCAAGAGCAGAACTAAGCCTAGCAAGAACTGAACTGCATCAAAATGACATTCTTGTTCAACGAGAGTTCCTCTGGAAAGACTTACATTAATGGAACACAAGCAATATTCATACAGGTCTGAAAATCTAAGTAAATTCTATTTTATATCTGAAATTCACTGTTAAATTAGAGCAAATTACTCATTAGAGACTAAAACCAACTTTGCAAGTACTTCTGTGGACTGTGCAGTGATACTTTTAACTGATGTAGTAATGACAGTGACTTACATATTTCCAGTAGCTTACTGTGGAAAAAGAATATACTGCCTGTGGAAAGTAGCAATTGGACCTATACATGCAGTCCGATTTCCTTTTCTGTGTACACTAATTATTTTTAATGTATCTGTTTCCCTGTGTTGTCCTGGAAAATTTCTGTGGTAACTCATTAAGTTTTATTTTCTTCTGGCAGGGCCCTAGAGGAGACAAAGGGCCGCAGGGAGAAAGGGTAAGGAGTTAGACTGATGTTCATTTGTTTGTGATCTTTGAACAGCAGTTGTTGGAAGACCAGTAGGAAAAAACTAAGTTTAGGCATTGATGTGAGAGTAAATTAATGTACCCATAGAAGCTTCCCTGGACAATTTCATTACAAAAAAATGAAGTTACCTATGTACCAAATTCTGCCCTGGCAATACCTCACCAAACTGTTGTGGTCATTGTGCCTGAGCAGATGTGGTTGAAATCAGACAGCAGCCTAGAACTCCAAGTAGTGGTTTGAGAAACTTTTTTTCACTGCCTACAGTGGAAATAGTGCATGAAAATGCAGAAAGGAAAATTGACACATAAAGATGTAGTCTTTGAACAGTATGGTATGTGGATAAGCTCTCTACATCAAACCTGAATAGGCAAAGCTAGCTTCAAGGATCATTCATTTTCTGTGCCTCCAAAGACTGCTTGAAAAAGCTCTTTTCTTGGCAGTTAGGTGTTTGTCATCTCCCTTCTATTAGTCAAAGCAGATACCTGACTGTTAAACGCTACTGTAAAATAACCATAAATAAGGACAGTTGAATAATTTAATAGTAATGTTCATTCGTTTTGCTGACGGATGCTTTTCTGATTTGCTTCTGCATTATTGCTGCTTTTTTTTAAGTGATATTCTGAAATTCGCATCCTTATCTGAGCAGTGTGTAATTATCATGTGTCTTTTTTGTATCTTGAAAATGAAAATTCCATTGTAGTGATAGGTAGCTCTTAAAGATTTGTTAGGTCATAATATGCTGACAAACATAATAGGAGCTATTAGGAAGAATGTATCCGTGTGTTCAACTGGATTCAGCTTTAGTCTACTACTAGCTAAATTTGTTTCATGAAGTGAGATACATGCTTTGTCCTGAAGTCAGCAAGACTGATCTTGCTCCTTCAGAAATCTGTAAGACTTTTATTATGTGTTTTATCTAGGACTGAACTGGGTCCAAAATACAGACAAAATAAAATACCTTGCCTCCATTGTCATGGTGGCAAAACTTGAATATCTTTGTGCATCAAGGATGAAAGAACATACGGGCAAATGTTGCTGCATGTATATAATGTCAGGTTGTGGTAAAAGGAATTCTGAGAGTGGTAGCAGAGTGATAGCATCAGAAAAACATAGAAGAGCACTGCTTTATTGTCACTGAATTTGCAATTGTACCAGCAAATAGTATAGCCTGATTATAAACTGGTTCTCAACTTACTCTGGATCTATGTTAGTTCATACCAGTAAGGCTGACTTCTGTCAGTCCTTTTGGTCAAATTTTAGGCTCTTGCTAGCAGAATCTGACAGGCTGTTTGGGTCCACGTGGGTCTCTTGGGGTTTATGGGTCCAAAGTTTGATTGCTTAAAGTGAAATTTCCCAATTTGGAGATTACTCTTTGGTAGCATAGATTCAGTATTGCCCCCATAAATCTCAAATATGAAACTACAGTTAATATCTGATTTGAGATGTGACAAGACAATGTAAATTCAGGCTATGCTCATTTTTTCACTATTGAAAGTGCATATATGGTACTGCTGTATTATGTGCTGTAGGTGCCTGGCTGTTAATGAATTTATCACTTCAGATATTTCTTTAGCCACTTCTAATGTTCACTTTATAATCCTTTTTTTTTGACTCTAGGGTCCACCAGGTCCACCAGGCAGAGATGGTGAAGATGGTCTACCAGGTCCTCCAGGCCCCCCTGGTCCTCCAGGTCTTGGCGGAGTAAGGCATCCAAACCTCCTATTACTGAAACCGATAATCTGTGCTTTGTGATTAAGACTAAATGTACTTCTGCTGGAAAACACAGAAGTTGCATTGGAAGAAAGTAGAGGAAACATTCTCTCATGATCGGCAAAAAATTGATGGTCCCAGTTCCAATGGTCCCAGTGTCCTTGGGATGTATATTTGCTGTGACAAATTTGGGTTCTGTATTCATCAGGGACTTACGCACAGGAGCAAATCAACCATGTTAATTATAATTAAATTTATACAGCCATAATGGGTATGGATTAGAAATCAAGTAAGTGAAACCTGTGCTGTTAAGCAGATAGAGAAAAGAAAGAACACTTTGCGGGTTCAAGAGACAGCAACTG
>JBCJKH010013691.1:25622-44300 GCA_039877255.1 Loriculus beryllinus | reverse complement strand
TAGGCTGAAGACTATCCTTAAGATAAAAGTTCATACTTGAAAGTCCTCCAGGACTTTAGCGTATCTTCCTTTAGAATTTTTCATTCTTATCTGTATTCATGCTGCAAAACCTAAGTGGACTGTGTTGCATACACACTTCTTGCAGAAGTGTCTATCATGTATTCTCTGCAGAATGCTGGCTTTAACTCTTTGCTTGCCATTAGCTCACACAGGGAGTGTGAAGACGTAGACAGTGTCTTATTGTTCAAGTTTAGTAAATCCTCCTGAATGGAAGAATACTCTCTTGCCTTCAATATAAATAACAACAATTTATTTCCCTATTAGCAAACCCCAAACTGCTTTCACTGATTTCTAGTTTTAATATGCTAATAAAACAAGAAATTTGACTGTGTTGTATAGAACTTTTTTCCATCTTAGTGGAGCGAGAAAATGTACTAGACACGTATTTGCCTACAAAACTTACATGGATAGAAGATCAAAAATCCAGTGCAGAGTTTCTGAGGCTGCGTGCTCCTCAGATCTTTTTGAAGGTGGAAGCCCCACCTCATACGGTAGCCCATCAGGGCTGGTACAAGGATTTTACTTAAGCAATGCAGTGAAAAAATATGCACAACTTCCCTCATTGGAAATTAAGTAGAATGATTTGAGGGTTTCAAGAAAGTTTTCAATTTTAAATGAGTACTGAGTTTGCATTCTTAATTTTCAGTTCACACTATTTCACTGCATGAAAGGGCCTTCCTAGCAAAATCAAATTTTTTCTGGAAACTTGAAAGTGAGTAGAAATGTATTTATGATAGGACCATGTTTACTGAGTTTTACATATGCTACTTCAACATACTGTATAGCAAGTCTGATGGTAGTTAAATGTAGCATGATAATTATCAACATTTTTAAAGTAAAATTTGTAGTATGTTAATTTTAAACTTTTTATCACTTACAGAACTTCGCTGCTCAATATGATCCATCTAAAGCGGCTGATTTTGGCCCTGGACCTATGGTAGGTATATGATTTAGCACTTGATAACTTGCATAGACAACACATTTGCTATTTTCCTTTGAGTCTAATCCAGCTGTAATAATACAAAGCATAGTGTTAAAATTAGTGTTTTGATCATATATCAAGTCAAACTGTGAACTGATTCTTTGATGTAGGACAACATAAAGTGTTTGAAATATAGCCCTAGGACTTGAAATGTGGTCTTGGGACTGTATATTTAACTTGAATATAGCACTTATGGGCATTTGTGCTTTAATTCTGTCTGTTGACCACACTTTTATGAACAAGTGAATATTATAATCTGATGTCAGATAACATGTACTTTGATACAGTATTACTTTACCCATAATGAGGCAGATTGTGTTTTATGAATGAGATAAATTATAAAGCTGCTGTCTAAAGCAGACATTGGTCTAGAAAATAACTCAATAGCTCAGCTCCAGTTGGTGACCATTTTCCTCGCATGGCTGTTAAACCCTTTTGATATCTTTGGATTGCACAGGCTCGGTAGGAAACTGGCCACCACATTTGGTTCTCCAAAACTGAATGTTAGTACTTGCTACAAAGCTGTTTCTCAGCTCTGTATCAATATCAGTTACTGCATGCTATGTTCACATGGACATTTAAGAAGTCTATTGCCTCTCTACATGGATTTCTAACCCTTCCTAATGCTAGCAGATATTTTCAGTCTGCATAGACAGCAGAATATGGGTTAAATTCACCACACTTACCAACATCACAGACAATGCATCTGATGGGTGAGCAGCAACATGAAGGGTGCTCAAGTTTATTCTGGATCAAGCGCTTGTTTGCCTTCTCAAAAATATTGTAATATTAAATGAATTTTTGAAAATATTTTGGTATCCACTTAGATACTAAATATAGGAAAGTAGGAGTATCTTTAATCAAGTTCTGCCCTCCGTGTCTGACAATATGAACATGGAGATGAAGATTTATTTGGGGTGTCACAATTTCTAAGTTTCAATTTTTGAATCAATTAGGGTTCACCTGGTAGGAACAGCAATAGAATCTATGTACTGTGAGGAATTTTTAAATTTCATAAAGAAAAAGTGAGAGATTGGGAATTTTGAAAAGGAAGGAAAAAACATTATGGAATACAATCTGTGAAGAGATTCACAGGGCTTATGCAGCACATGTGATTCAGACTGTTCAGAATTAGTTATTTTTCCTAGAATTACTGCATATTTTTATAGCAATTTCTGTTGTCACATCTCATAAAACATTCATGTGGACAATAGGAGCCTAAATTAAATGTCACTATAAGTTGCTTGCTTAGAAAAGCTTAAGACAACTATTAAGAAAGTGCAGTAATCCATGGAAATTTCCTTTGAAGAGAGATTTTTTGATCCTTTTTTCTGAATTCAGTCAAGAAGACTCTGTTAGTGACTGACTTTGTAGGTAAAATGAAGAGAATTTAATAGAAAATAGAAAGCAATGAAATATTTACATAGAAATGGATCATTATTTGAAATAGATGATTACACAATATGTCCAAGAGTTGTTTGGTTTCTTTCCAAAGTTTTGTGTAAACCTGCCAATTCATGGTAATACTGCCATTTGTATATCTTTATTTTTGCCTTTTACATTTCTATAATTTTAATGATCTTTTTCTCTAGTATCTTTTCTTGAAAATTATGATAAAATTAGCAGGCCCAAAAACATAGCCTTTCTTAATCTATTGTTATGACCCTCATCTTTAAACTCTGCATTTAGCTTATGAGAAGGGAGAAGGCACATAGAAGAATGAACCAGTGTGCTTACTGACAAGCTAGAATAGATCACAGGGTTCCCAGCCATAATGGTATGTTCCTAATCACCTCTGCGCTAATTTGTCCATTAGAAGATCTATTTGCACTTGGACTGCCTGTGCAAATTCATGCAGAACTCTTAACTTCCTCTAACGTGATTTGAACGCTGCACACTGAAAACTGTAAGGCTTACCAATATTCTAGGAGTAACAGGAATTGGTGTTATAGATGAGTTTATATAATGATGATTTCAAAAAAGTATCTTCTGCAATTTTTCTCCCGTAGGGTTTAATGGGACCTAGAGGCCCACCTGGAGCATCTGGACCCCCTGTAAGTATAGTCTCAGCTCTCCTACAGATTAATAAACATTGACATACCTGGAGAATCACAAATAGCTTGTTCAAACACTAACAAAATCCCCCTCCTTCTCTAGGGTCCTCCTGGTTTTCAAGGTGTTCCTGGTGAGCCTGGTGAACCTGGTCAAACAGTAAGTACAGGTTTCACATACAAACACTGTTAGAATCAGAAATAGGACAACAAAGTAGGCTTGTAATGCTTAGGCCCCTTTCTCCTATCCATATGCACGTCCTTGAATGTTTCAATTGGATATTCCTGGTTAGTCCTGTTACAGAAGCAGAGCTGAACACAGATTCAGACTCCTTCAGACTAGAATCATGAAGTGCAAAGTCATTTATGCTCCACCTGTGCCCCAACTCAAATCAGAAACCAGTGAAAAGACTTATCTGAAAACCTGATGCTTGAAGTAATCCTCAGTCTATTTTTAACAGGGTCCCCAGGGTCCTCGTGGTCCCCCTGGTCCTCCAGGAAAGGCTGGTGAAGATGTAAGTGATTACTGAATGTTTCTCATTTCTTTTGGGGCTGTGATTCAACTCTAATATTAAGTCATTGTTAAGCAAAGAATTCAATTGGCTGTAATTTTTTGAATTGTTCTCTAATACTGAATAGAATAGATAACTTCTTGAAATAATTATTTTACAATACAAGAGATGCTGTATGTTGGAGATGTACAGAAAAATGGATAACTTTAAAACCTTTTCAAATAAATTATTTAACTTCCTGAGTACAGGGAGAAGGAAACATGAAAGCTAACAAGCTGTCTGTAATTACTGAAAGTGTGAAAAACTTCAACAGTGTCTTTTCTTTTTAAGAATGGTTTATGTTGTTATTTTATTAAATAAGCTTTCGTTCTCAGTGCATTTTTACTGCCTTTTTGTAGGGCCACCCCGGCAAACCTGGAAGACCTGGTGAGAGGGGTGTTGCTGGCCCTCAGGTATGTAGCAATCTGCTGTAGACAATGCAAAACAGTTCTATCAGTGAAACCTAACAGCATTCCTGAATTGCACCATTAACTATCTAGTAATATTTCTAATTTGGATTAATCAAACTTCAGTTTGTACCTTCGGCGATATCATATAGTTATGTATTTGTTTTGTGTTCCCCCTCCCCAAGTAAAGCTAGTGTAATAAGTAACCGAATTGACATAGTGATGAGTTACATAGGTGCAGGTGAGGAGGCACCTTGGTATAGGAAGCTAAAACAGCTGTGCTATCACATGTTAATACATGAAATTTGTGAGAGTCAGAACTGGAAAATCAAGTTGATTACTGTTAGTCTTGGAACAAGTCTGGTCCTGGGAGGTTAGGGAATGGACTGTGTTCCTCACTTGAAGTATCACAGCCCAGATCTACCAATTAATTTTATTGAAAGACTTAGTCTTTTTCTTCCTCTTTAACTGCATTATATAATGTGAGAGACAGTCATTCATGCATTGTGTGTTTTTAGGGTGCTCGTGGTTTCCCTGGAACTCCAGGTCTGCCCGGCTTTAAGGGAATTAGGGTGAGTATGTGCATACTTTCCTTGATTAGTTATGATTGACAGCATGTCAGCATGATGAAAACCACTGGAAATACCCTCAAGAGTGTGTGAACCTCTTTGAAGTTTTTACTATCTCCTGATATGAAAGACTGATTTGGGTTTTTTTTAAATCTTAAGATTATATTACAAAATAATTTTGTATAGAAAGAAGGCTTTGCCTTACAAGACTAGGAGTTTATGTATAGCCATTTGTGGGAAAATATATATTAATATCTATTTTTCTACTTAATATAGGGACACAATGGTCTGGATGGTCAAAAGGGACAACCTGGTACTCCTGGCAGCAAGGTAAAGATGAGATCTGAAAATGTAGGATGCATTTGTAGCTTTTCCTAGCAAAAGACATATGAAGTCCCCTCCAATCAGTCTTCTGTGTTGTCATTAAATATTGCCCAGCTGCAATAATCTAGATGTCAGTGGGTTTACGTATAGTAAATGTGGGCACCTTAACATGAGAAATTATTCCTGGGGCCTTATTCTTGAGTCCTTATTAAAGTTTGCACTTCCTGTTAAGTAAGAGCTGCAGAACTGAGCTCCTAATGGTTGACTACCCAGCAGCGCTTAAGACTGATTTTGCTATCTCTTCTTATGGATTGTGTTTTGCATTTTGGTAGTGTTTTAAGGCACAGTAAAATGAAAATACCTAATTTTTCTACAAAATTCTGCCATGTGAGAGACCTGCTCCAGTCTGCTAAAAGTTTGGATGGGTGCAGTGCTCTTCCAAGTTAAGGCTATTTGATCCTCACAGTCTTCTTCTCATTTTATCTTCTCCAGATACACTGTCCTTAAAAAAAAGTTTTTAAATATGGTCTAGAAACATCTCTGTCAAACTCTTCCTCTCTTAGTTTCTTCTTCCATTCCTCATCAGTGCCTAATAGCAGTTTTCTTAAACACTACCACAATACTGGGTTGTAGGAAATTTTAATGCTGCTGACTTATTCACAGGAGATTTACATTCAAGAGCTTTTGATATAACAATGAGAAAATCAAATTCTAATCCTCCCTCTTGCTTGTTTGTAAGAGCTTAGCACTACTTGCTCATAGAGTTCTTAATTGTAACATAGCATTCTGCAATATCACTGCAAGTTGTTAACCTTCAGGAAAATGTTTGGTCAAGAGACAGCAAATGCTCAGTCTGCCAGTATTGGAGATTAAGGGCAGATAAAACAGTTAAGTAAAGAGCCGTTATTAGTGAGAGTGCTAATCTGACTGCAAAACACAAGCATAATCAATGAAGGTCACTCATGATGTAACTATGCTGAAAGCAGTGACGAAGGCAAACACTTGTGCTGTTTGCAGCATTTAAGACTACATGTATTCAGATATGTTCAGGATTCAAGGGCCTTAAGACTAATCTTGTCACTATAGACCAGCCTAGACCAATGCAGTCTTGTTCAGAGCACTTAGTACTAAAGGGACAGGAGTCATGTTTTAATGGCTGTCAGTCATATTTCAGTATTATTGGTCCTATGTTAAAAATACCTGAGGGAGATCCTAATTTCCAGCCATTTAACAGGAACTTTGTCATCTTAACCTAAGGCCAAAGTAAAGCATTATTCTGCTTCTGCTCTAGTTAAAAAACAGCTGCTGATTGGTCCGAACTGGTAGTTGACTATCCAGGCCCTATCTCTGAAGTGCATGCTACAGATTAAATATCAGAATAAAGAAAGGGGGTAAAGGAAGCTAAGATGGGTAGGTGACTTGCTCTGGCCCTCCTCTTCTAAGAAGATTCCAGCTGGTCACGTTGCAATATGTGCAGTCTCTGCATCCTCAGGATTTGATGTGCAATTATTTTATACTGTGGTTCAGGTGCTACAGAAAACAAAGATAGTATCCAGCAGTTGAATATGTCTCTACATGGTGTTGTGCTGTCTGTCCAAAGCATCCTTTAAGAAATTCAAGCCTGCAAATTTTCTTTTCCATAGGGAGAACCTGGTGCCCCTGGTGAAAATGGTACCCCAGGACAACCTGTAAGTATTTACTGCTGCTGCAGAAAATGATAATCTGATAGATATGGTTCAGCCAGCATTTAATCAGTTTTTGCCATCAGTGACACTCTAGTTAGCTAGATACTGTAATGTAATAGCGTATGAATATTTAAAACAGAATTGCCTGGCTGCAAATCTATATATCTTTGTTCAGTGAATGGATTAAATGAGTCAATTTAATTTGTCTTTCAGGGTGCTCGTGGTCTCCCTGGTGAGAGAGGAAGAATAGGAGCCCCTGGACCAGCTGTAAGTAGCTTCCCATCTGCCTGTCATCACGACCAGCCACTTACTGTGCCATTCTCTGATCTTCAAATCTCTCTTTAAACTCTTTTATGATGTTCTCTCCTCACAGGGTGCTCGTGGAAGTGATGGCAGTGCTGGCCCCACTGGACCTGCTGTAAGTTTCATTCTTGATCTTTGACAGTCTGGTTCCATTAGGCCTCATGTCTCTTTCTGTTGATAAGAGTATTTCTCAGGCTTCTGAGAAGTTGACTGTGTGGACATTCTTAACACAGTTGTTTGTTGCTTCATCCAAAAAGAAATGATAAAACATAAACCTTCTGCAGACAATATCCTGAGAGCTTCAGGATTTATAGGAAATGCATCTGTATTAAAGGAACCAAATATTCTGTCATTTGCACTGGTGAGGTCATAGGGAAACAGTGATCAGAATTCTGATTTCCAACAGTCTAACAGAACAGTTCTCATCCCAAACCTAAAGATACTTTATGCCTTTTAGCAGATATATACCATGTACATGTTGCAGATAACTATAATTATATACACCCTTAAACTATTATATGCAGTCCAGGACTCAGCTTTGCATCTACAGCATTGTCCTGTCTGACTAACAGGAGCTAACCTGTATCATTCACCACCTGATACCTGAATGAGGTGATCTAGTGTGGAAGGCCAGTAAGATCCAACTGTCCTGATCTGAGTGGTAAACAGTAACTATACAAATAAGTGCTAATCCAATGCAGATTTGTCCCTTTAATAGAAATTACTGTCACCACAGCAAACCACTGACTTCAGTAAATCTCATTTGTTTCAGTGAAATAAATGTGTGTACAAGAGTATATTTTTGAAGCTTAAAAAAAAAGTCAGGAATAGTTTTTCCTTCCTGCTTTCAAAATTTAAACGAGTGATGAAGCTCTGTTAACTTTGCTAACTCTTGTCACTTGAAACATCTGTTATACTTTACCGTAGTAGAATGTTAGCATGGGTACTAATTTCACTTCATTTCTCCCATATGGGATATTTAAAAAATACGTGGTTGGGCATTTAAATTGCAGGCAAACAGAGACCTTATAGCTGACATCTGATGTTACAGTCTGTAGTAGAGCCAAAGCCTTTTAGCTATCTTGAAGGCAATTGAGTTACTATAGAAAAAGTATTCAGGAGCTGCTGATCGCAGAGGTGTTGCTGGGAATGGGTAGGAGCAGGGAGTTGCATTGGGTCCCATTGCCTATGCCAGGCTAAAGTTATTTTACACATACTTAGGTTATGCTGCTGTAAACATTCCGCATAGCACTTACTATCACTCTCTTTAAAAAAATAAAACATATAATGTTTTACTCTCCTTGCCATTGGGAATTTAAAACATAAAAAGAGTCACTGCAGTGGAAATTCTAGTAGTATATATTTACATACGTATCTTAAAGGGCATTTGATCTTTTTTTTTTTTTTCTCTATTTATGCAAAAACGGTGAGAATTCCAGGTACTCAGTTCATGAGTAGATGATAGAATTTTGGAAGCCAATTCCTCTTTGCTGCAGCAGCTGACCCATTAAATTCTCATGGATTTGCAAAGCAGTTTTATAATAGTATATAATTGAAATATGTTAGCGTACAAAGAAGTAGGTATCAATCCCCAATGGCTGTGAATGAGCTGAATAATTCATTAATAATTGAGTAAAAACTATCTCTTTGTATGCATTAAATAACAAAGGCTATGAATCCATTAGTGTATCTTCTCTTGTGATGTCTGGGTTCTGTACATTAGGAAACTTGTCCCATCGTAGTTACGTATCTCACAGCAATAGCTAGATATAGCAAGATCAGTAGACATCCCTGTGCAAGCTGACATGCCATTCATTCCTTTTGACATTAAAGAAAACTCAACCCCACACAATAGAATGAACAAGCATTGGAGTTGCGAGCGTTCACTGCCTTAAAATGTATGATCTAGGCATGAATCAAGATTTCTAATCCATTTGCATGTTAGAATCAGTTCCTGCCCTAAGTTGCTGTCCTAAGTTGCTATTAAGCTTGATCCAGTTCCTAGTACTGACCTAAATACAAGCTGTGCAAAGCACTGGCTTGTCAGGTGGTGCGGAGATCTTACCAACCCTCTGCCCACGGGTGAAGAAGGACAAAGTCTGTCATCAATCCAGGGCTCTTGTGTGTGGCCAGTAGTCCAGAAGGACTACTGGTCTGAAAGCATACACAGTTACTCCTCCACAGGAAACGTGCTGGCAACAGCCACCTAAGATTTATATTTGCAGGATGCAGTGCTCCCCTTCATTCATCGTGGGGCTGTGCAGCAAGACACCTGCTGCGAGTCTGTCTCTGCCCATTCTCTCTTTATTCATTCTCGGGTGTTTGGCTTCAAGGCAAAGTTTTACAAATTGTTGTTTAATTCACACTTTTTTAAAACTGTTCTTAACTGTTTGCAGTGAATCAAATTTGTCAGTTTGGAGTTGCGAAAGGCAGCTGATATTCTGAGATGGTAGTGTGTGGAAATGTGTCTTTTTAATGTTACTTCAGCAAGCAAGATGTTTCTGTCATCACTGAATACCTTTACCTAACTGCTTCCCTTTAATTTCCTAGGGTCCTATTGGTGCTGCTGGTCCTCCAGGCTTCCCAGGTGCTCCTGGTGCTAAGGTATGAACATCTGATTCTACTGGTATATTTGGTAGTGAAGGTGAAATATAGTAACTAGTAGTGCTAGGTAGCAGAAACACACCCTCTCTGTAAGGGGAATGCTTCCTTATTAGTTGCAGATCAGGATGAAGATGAATCCCTGCAGTATTTGGAGAAGACCTGCTATGAACACTAATTTACAGTACAGCAGTTATTTCACAGCTGAAAATTATCTTCAGGCAAGCTCAGGAAGACACATAACCTCTTCTTTTTTCTTACTGCTTCCTATGCGGTGCAGTTGTACACACCTTCAAAGGGTGACATGGATCATAATAAATAAGGAAAGTAGCAGTTTACATCACTTCAGAGAAGTCGTGGGGGACCGAAAAGCTGCAGTCAAGTATCAGGCTCCTTCCAACCCAGGTTCTTGAAATTGCAAGTGAAGAAATTGCATTGAAACTTTTCAGGTTTCGTGCAGTACTGGTTTTGCTCTTACAGAATGTGACTTAGATAATTCAGTTTATCGCCCGGATCTTAGCATTTTTACCCGGGTAAGAGTCTCATTATTTTGAGTTTTTCTTTGTCCAGGGAAGGACAGAGGATTTGGGGCAAGAGTATTCCATATACTGCATTTACAAATTTCACTGACATATGCCAGGAAGCTCAGAGCTGACTGCACGTAGAGATAGTGCCATACAGTTTATCACCCTCACACAGGTGCATGAATACCATGTCACAGCAGATGAAACTCTTGCCTTGATCCACCTGTAGAAGAAAATAGAGTGTTATTTGCTAGATCTCTTAATATTAACTGCAGGGAAGATGAGAAAATTGAGATCCCATTCTGGTTATTCTTGTCAAAAGGCAAGACTTTTTGGAAAGCATGATGTCTTCTCTGATGTAGATGTGAGTGTTGTTACAGCATGTAACTTCAAGAGAAGGCTGCCTACGTGTCTAGGGTGAATTCTGACTACTTAGAGAATTGCAGAAGAGAGGTTTTCATAATATTCAGGGGGGTTGTAGTAGAATTAGTGAATACCAGCTTCTGAGAGTAAAATCAAGAGCCTTTTCCTGTAACTTACTCCACTGTGAACACCATTCTATAGCTCTCTGATCAGGCATCATTTTGCATTAGTGCAAATGCATTTAAGGTGCAAGACAATCGTCAGTTAGGTCTCCTACACTATGAGGCATCTCAGGCCAATGCTGGAAGCACATGGCTGCAGATAAGACCAGAATCTTAATTTGATTTTCTAGATCAACCTTCTTTGTAAACCTTGGCAATAATGAAGCTTTTCAGATATGTTGAGCACCTGTTGTTCCTGTGTTAGCCGTCAGCCCTGATGGAGCCTAGCTAGATATCTCAGCTTCAGTGACTTTAAAATCCAGTAAAAGCTCTCGACCTCTTGATTTTATGGCCTCTGAAGTGGGAATATATATATATATATATATATATATGATTATCTTTTCAATGTCAGGATAATACAGGATTGCTCCACTATTGTCCTAACACCCCTAATATTGTATGTACTGACAGAGGGCTCTGTTCTTCTCGCAAACAGGGTGAAATCGGACCTGCTGGTCATGTTGGTCCTAGTGGTCCTGCTGGCCCAAGAGGAGAGATTGGACTTCCTGGCTCTAGTGGTCCTGTTGGCCCTCCAGTGAGTAACTTGCCAGACTTCATCTGTTGTCAGATGGGTGCAATTGAGACTCTGAAATAACCATTATTGTTATCTTTTTTAATAGGGGAACCCTGGTGCTAATGGTCTCCCAGGGGCTAAAGGTGCAGCTGTAAGTACAGCCATACTCACACTTGTTTGCTCTAAAAAAAAATAATTCAGTTAATGCAACAGAAAATATAATGGGCTCATAATACCTTTTTCCCCTCTGCTGGACAGGGTCTTCCTGGTGTTGCTGGAGCTCCTGGTCTGCCTGGTCCCCGTGGTATTCCTGGTCCTCCTGGCCCCGCTGGTCCGAGTGGTGCTAGAGGACTTGTGGTAAGTTACTTTGTGTATTGTATGTCTTTATTTGAAAATTGGTCACAGTGTCCTCTACTGTGAAAGATTTCCTCTGGATATATTTTTCTATTAAATGCAGGCATTTTTTCTTGCTCCACTATAATTGAACATTGCAGTTCATTTCTGTGCCTCGCTGCTTGCTTCCAATGCTGAGACTGAAGAGGTTCACTTTGCACTCACTTCGAGTGCAAGCGTTGTTAAGCTCTGTGCATGTTGGTAGTATCAAGACAGATGTGGCAGCAGTCTTACAAATAGGCCCTCAATGGGTATCCTCAGTATAGGGACCAACCCTGAATGTGTGAATTACTATCATTTCTAAGCATCTTTTAACATGCCTTTTTTCATGCCTGTTAAACCAAAAGCACAGTAGAGGAAGACACTGCATTAGATGATTAAGAAGTTGTTGGGTTCATGAAAAGCTGTAGGGGTAGAAGAGAGATTTTTGAAATTATGCTTAATTCTATGATCTCTTTTTGTTTTGGACTCTAGGGTGAGCCAGGCCCTGCTGGTCCCAAGGGAGAAAGTGGTAACAAGGGTGAGCCTGTAAGTATGGCAACATGTGAAGTTTTTTTTTTTAGTGAAAAAGCCTGATAATATCCATAACAAAGCATCTGATTTCTTCTTTTTCTCTTTGCCTGAAATAGGGTGCTGCTGGACCCGCTGGCCCTCCTGGTCCTAGTGGTGAGGAAGGCAAGAGAGGCAGCAATGGTGAACCTGGCTCTGCTGGTCCCCCGGGCCCTGCTGGTCTAAGAGTAGGTTTTCTTTTTATGTTCCAGAAGTAGAAGCAAAAAGGAAATAAAGCTACAACCACAAAGGCAAATTAAGTAATTATGAGTAATTTAATCTACATTAATGCTATTAAGCAAAGATTGCTTGCAGTTTTGAGCATTTTGATTAGTTGGGACCAAACCTATTTTTGCTTTGTATTAATGATGTTCACTATCTTATCCTTGAAGTAATTAGAGGTTGCTTTGATTTATCCACTGTATAATACTGAATTATCTTTGATTCCTCATAAAGCTTTGCGATGGGTTTAACAGCTTAAAATAGATAATAATTGGCTCACATATAATGTGGGGCAAAACATTTATTCAAGTGTGCCTAGTAACCTTCTCAGTCGGTGAGGAAACCACTGCATGGACTTCAGGAGGCGTGTGGTTTCATACATGGAAAGAATTCACAGGACAATAATAGGGAAAATGACCGTGTTTACACCAGATTTATTTTTTTTTGGTAGAGATAAAGATTCAGTGTGGCACCTCGGGTAGGGTTGACAGAGTCATAGAGAAGCCAGTAACTCTCTACAGAGAAGTGAACATGAGACTTGTGTGGGCCAAGTTGTGGGATCCTAGCTGCTTGCTAGGGCCATTGTTAGATTACAATGAACACTGAAAATGCTCTGATACAAGCAGATTAGAACTTGGAGAAATCTAAAGGAAGTGTATTTCTTCACAGTATACATTGACACTGAGGTATGTGTGCTTAGGCCTGCACTTAGCTCAAATTCAGTGGACCTGCTTGGAAGGCTGAAATTTAGTAAGCACTATACACTCCACAGGAACAGATTTATTTCTTTCCCTTCCTAAATTTGTTTTGTGTTCACTTGCAGGGTGTGCCTGGATCTCGTGGTCTCCCTGGAGCTGATGGCAGAGCTGGTGTTATGGTAAGATTTTTGTTTGGGTAACTATTTCTAAATCATCTTCTTTTATACACAGATGTGTGATGCTTTTTGCTACCCCTGCCTAATTTCATGTATTTATTTTGGTAGGGACCCGCTGGTAACCGTGGTGCTACTGGTCCTGTTGGTGCTAAGGGTCCTAATGGTGATGCTGGCCGTCCTGGTGAGCCTGGTCTTATGGGTCCAAGAGTAAGTTTGAACTATGTGATGTAAGTTTGAACTGTGCAAAAAGAAAATTACTTACAATTTAGGGGCAAAATTATTCAGAAATCCAACTGCAGAAATTCAGTCTGCACTAACGACAGTGCACTTCCACCACTCTATTGAAAAAGCATCCATGAGGAAATGATTAAGAGACATCAAAATATTTCTTGAAATAAGTTTAGTGTGTGTGGTGGCATTTGGTTGCCTTGGCATGGAGCAGAGGTCCCTTGTACTGGATACTGCATTGACTTCTGAGAGGGGTTCCACTCGTGATTGTTTACAGGGTATGATCATTGAGATCGCAGCTGAAGTATGTGTGTATCCTCTTTAACTAATTAAAAGAAAAGCAGACCCTACAAAAATGATGTGAGATGGCTGATTTCAATTATTTTAGTTTTATTTTGCAAATTATTTCACTGAAAACAACCATTCAATTTTTAGTGGTGCTGGCTGCAATCAGGTTATGTCCATGCCATTGTCCTTTATCCTCTTTAATCTACTCTCTCCTATACCCTACCTCATGGAGCAAAAGTTTTCAATGTACCTGTGAACTATTAGGCATCTACAAATGTTTAAGCACATTCTCTGCTAACAGCCTAAATTACTTTCTGAGTGAAAAAGGCATTTTACCTACACTGATTTTTCAACTGGCATGGGGAGAGCACACTACCAAATTAAACTTGATTATATGTAAATTTGAGATGTACAGCCCTGTTTCCACAGCATATATTGATAACTTCTATGTGTATATGCACAAATGTAGAAAAAACCTTGGTTAATTGAGTGAGTTGTTTTCCTTCTGAAAACATGAAACTTTTCCTTTCTCAGGGTCTCCCAGGTCAGCCTGGAAGCCCAGGTCCTGCTGGCAAGGAAGGTCCTGTTGTAAGTACTTTGGTTTCCATTCCGTTTCCCCATTGCATGTAAACCATTGATATAAACTGAGATTTTAAAAAGCAGAGATCTTGGCAATGAGCTCTAACACAACCCTTTGTAAAACCAGCAAGGTTTTACCATCATATTACTCACAAGATCAGTGAAAAACTTCCCATTCATTTCTGTGGTCTCAGATCAAGTCTATGTCCTGGAAGAAGAAATACACAGTTCTACAAAAAAGGACAAAAATGGAGAAATGCATGAGGATGCAATGTATAAACAGTGTTTAAAAGTTAAACGGCATTTGCTTCCTGTCAGTACACATTTCTCCTCAGACTGAACTCAAAATACCCAGCCATTTAATTAGTATAATTTCTTTTCCTAGGGTTTCCCTGGAGCAGATGGTAGGGTTGGACCAATTGGTCCAGCTGGAAATAGAGGTGAGCCTGGCAACATTGGATTCCCTGGACCAAAAGGTCCCACTGTAAGTGCAACACAAAAACTTTCTATTACTATTTCTATTACTTTCAGTTACTATTTCCAGACTAATCTGTAGGTCCCCAGCTGTAACAATCAAATCTCCCTGTGTCCTCCTGCACTGCTTACTGGATGGCATCCAAGAGTTCTGCTTTACATTATTTTCCAGTTTTCTACAATATGATTAACAATGAAACAACAAATGACAACCAATTTAATTAGTTTAGGAATATTTGGACATTGAAATTATTAGAATAATATATATATGTGTGTTATAATTTCTGCATGTCTGTTTTATCATTTCTGTATATACACTTCAGTAAAAGTTCTGTAAAGGTTGGCCACCAAGCTTAAGTTTCAGTTCCAGAGCATTGTTATGCATGGAACACAATCCAAAGCTCACTTAATTTAGAAGAAAAGCTAGCTGTGCAATGGGGCTCTAGACATGTCACACAGAGGCCACATATAACAATAATGATCTCCTGGATTTGTGGTGTTGCTATACATATACACACATATAGACACATATATATAATGTACTGCATGGTGTACTGTGCTGAGTGTCATCAGTTATGATCTCAAAAAATAAATGAATGGAGTTTTGAAAATTGAGCTATTCCACAAGGCAGATGGAACTTGTGGGTGTTATAATTAGGGTTAAAGAAATATTACAATAAATGTCCTGGCAGGGAGTGGATCAGTGTCTCTTTAGTAGCTTAAACTGAATCTAACATGAAGTCTTGGTTAACTTTTGTATCTTTTGCTTTCAACTTCAGGGTGAACCTGGCAAACCTGGTGAAAAAGGCAATGTTGGTCTTGCTGGCCCACGGGTATGTGGATATGTTTCCTCTATCAACCTCCGGAGAGAAAAAAGTAGATTTTCAAAACCTCTGTAGTAAGATACCATTGTCTTCTGTGAGCATGAATAGATGATGAAATAGAAAAGCACTTGGGATTGCATTTGTCTAGCTTCCTATCAGTTGGAACAATTACTTCAGGGATAAATGAAAACTACCCTTCTTGGGTATTAATTGGGTAATAAATTATGGGGTATTAGCTTCCTATGAAGAGTAAAAAAAAAGCATGTCCTGTGCAGATTTTTAAGGACAGTGTATGGTTTCTAATTCATCCTGTTTCTCACTGAAATTTCCAACTTCTCACAGCTGAAAGCTACTAATTTTTCCATTTAAGGGACCAAATAATTGTTCTGTTGTAGGAGTAATGCTATCAGCAAGGTTCCTATAATCCATAATTCCAAGAGAAGTTCCCTTAAGGACGAACATGCTGCAATAACTAAAAAAATCACCAGAATTTAAAATTATAAGCATCTTTAGTACCCTTTGACAGTGAAGCTCTTACAATTAAATGGTTATGTTCAAAATACACAGCCAGAAACCATTAGTTTCAGCACAGAATCACTTTAGAGAGATGTTCTTTATAACAAATCAAAGTTTTGATAACAGCTTTCTACTTGAACACATTTAGGGTGCTCCTGGTCCAGAGGGAAACAACGGTGCTCAAGGTCCTCCTGGAGTCACTGTAAGTAACAGCTTCTGCACAGATCCAATCTGTGAGCTACTTTTCATTAATTAGACTTCCAATTTTAGAATCTGTTTTCCTGTATTTTTCCTTCCAACTTAATCACTTGGTTTTCATTCCATCCAGGGCAACCAAGGTGGAAAGGGTGAACAAGGTCCCGCTGGCCCTCCTGGCTTCCAGGTAAGTAACTATATGCTCTGCTCAATCTTATCTATGGTTTACCAAGCATCTTAATTGCTTCTAATTTAACTGTACTTTATTCTCATTTCTTTACACTTAGGGTCTGCCAGGTCCCTCAGGTCCAGCAGGTGAAGCTGGTAAACCAGGCGAACGGGTGAGTGACAGATACAGTATTCCACAAGTAGGGGCAGGCATTGCATAAACATTATGTTTACAGTTGCATATGTGCCTGTTGTATCCATTTGCCAAAGCTAAGCAATCCATGTTGTATGCAAAATTTAATAGTCCCTTTTGTTAAAGCTAGCCAGAAATGATCAAGGTCCATTAGAATTTGCAACACACTTCTTTTTTCAAAGCTCTGGTATGAAACTGAGCAAAGCTGGTCCTTTGCTTTTCAGGCCTAAAATATGCCTCCTCCTCTGAAAGACAAGATAGTACATGAAAAACGTTTTACTTCAAATTTCTTTTGAAATCTTCAAGGTTCAATTTAACCTGTGTTACTCCAGTTGTATGCTTTTGCACCTCAGCTGATTTCA
Organism: Loriculus beryllinus; assembly: GCA_039877255.1. Taxonomy (NCBI): domain Eukaryota; kingdom Metazoa; phylum Chordata; class Aves; order Psittaciformes; family Psittacidae; genus Loriculus; species Loriculus beryllinus. The sequence goes on along the minus strand of JBCJKH010013691.1, from coordinate 27,280 downwards.
GTGAATTGACAATGGTGTACAACTGAGGTAGTTCTGTGGCAAGTTAGGCTCTAAGTTCTGCTCAGAGTGTGTGATGTAATCTGCAAATTGTGAATCTTAGGTGTCATAACCACCTTTAACCTTTATAGTTACATCTCTCTATGTCCCTGTACAAGAGTTTACATTGCATGAACCTGAAAAATGAGCTTGAAATTTAATAGCTAACTCTTTCTTCAGATGAGAAATCATTATCTCATGTGTGCTTTGAAATATTATGCAGCTATATGAAAAGGGTTTATTTCTGTGTATCTAAAAGACTGGGTTTAGTCTGAAGATTTTTCAGTGTGCTACTGCAATTTGAGAAGTATTTCTGTTTACTGCTAGGAAACAAAGCACAATTTAAGCTGATAAATTTGCTTTAGGAATAAGCTTTATCAGTATGTCTGCTTTCTTCTAGGGTCTTCATGGAGAATTTGGTGTCCCTGGTCCTGCTGGTCCAAGAGTGAGTAACTCATTTAAAATCTAGTACAGACTTTCTTAATAATGTATTCCATGATAATAGTGGCTATGTACTTTCCTATGTTTCTCAAGACAAACAAATATGCCAACCCTTCTTCTGATGACATGAGCTTCCACCTTTGTGATAATCTGCATATTTCATAAATATATTTCCTCCTTTTCTGCCTCTGTCACTAACAAAATGTATGTAAAAATAATTGAAAGATCTATTAATTGAGGAGCATCACTACACTTTAAATTAGCCTTCTGCATCATTGGTACTTTTTAGCAGTGTGCTATCTCTCTTTGAGTCAGTTCTTTGGCTACGTTTTAGATTCTCAAACAAATACCCAGATTCTCCATCATAACTAAAAATATGCATTATGCCTTATCAGATTCACTATTGTCCAGCTTTATCACAGTGGGATAATTTGATATGCCTTTAGTTAAGGAAGAAAATTAACTCTATCCCAGCCCAAACAAGGACAGCTAATCTGATATTTCTACCTTTGATAGATCCATTGTTCATTTAAGCCCATTTCTGGCTACTTCCATGTCTACAGATGGCGTCTGTTTCAGAATTTGTCCTTATACCTGTTATAATATACAGGTCACGTTAGCAGGCTTTAGCTGTCACCTTTATTCTCCAATATTCACCAGGCATTTGCCACTGTAAAAATAATTATTTGCAAATTACTATGGCTCTAATTTCACTAAAATCTGTTATCTGCCTTCTAACTGTTATCAGCAGATTCATTTGGCAATAGAATGCAAGACAGTATTACCAGAGTGAGCGCAGCAGCCAAAATCCATGTTCAGGAAGTACTCGTACTTTAATTGTCAACTGTTATCATCCTGCAAGACTTTAATTCTTCACTTTGCTATGTTTGTATCAAAAGCCAGAGCCAATTCTTGTAACCAGTTCAGTTAATATCTGCACAATTCTAATACAGTTCTTAATGGTTTGCTCAGATAAAAATGTATTCCATTGTCATTACTACTACTCAGTGCTTTTAAGCCTCTAAGCCTCAGAACAGTTCAAGGCAGAACTCAAATCAGACTGTCTCCTGCAGGGTGAACGTGGTCCTCCTGGTGAAAGTGGTGCTGTTGGTCCCGCTGGTCCCATTGGAAGCCGTGGTCCAGCTGGCCCACCAGGCCCTGATGGTAACAAGGTATGCCTT
>JBCJKH010013691.1:0-25522 GCA_039877255.1 Loriculus beryllinus | reverse complement strand
TGCCTTTTCCAGCTGCCATTGCCTTACTATTGAATTCTTAAGAGCATAAATGATTACTGGTAATCAGTAGCTACCTATATACCCTAGCCCCTGGGTTGTTTCGTCAAGTGGTAAAGCCCTATCCCAGATAGTCCACACTAGTACTAAAGGTTCTTATGTTTAACACTATAGATGATAGGAGGGGAACTCCAGTTTGGACTCGGTTTGAATACAGCTTGTCAGCTGGGTATACTATTCTGTTTTGAGATAGGGTCCGAGATTTTGGACAAAATTCATGCTGACTTCTGTGTGTATCCACCTCTACTTATGCACAAGAAGTTTTTGTGTCTTGTAAGCAACATCTACCCAAAAAAAATAGCTCAATAATGAGCAGTCATCTAACAAAATAACATTTGCTTGATGCTAGCTGAATTAGTCTTAGTTTTCCAGATTTTCATGGGTAATCCTACAGAAGTTTGGTTTGGATTATGGGACACCCTAAAACCTCAGGACCCACAGAATCAGAGAGTGTTCATGCCTGTTCACTAGCTGAAAAAATAAAATAATAGCTTAAGAAAAAGTACTGCTTCTCTCACTGTTTACAGGCAAGCAGAATGATGAGCAAAATAGTAATGACAGAATTTTGTTCCAAATTATGTGGATGATTTGACTGATTTACATAATATGCTGTTGCTGCTAGGGTGAGCCTGGCAATGTTGGTGCTGCTGGTGGTCCTGGTCCTGCTGGCCCTGGTGGAATCCCTGGAGAGAGAGGTGTTGCTGGTGTTCCAGGAGGCAAGGGTGAAAAGGTAAAGTGGACAACCTGATTGGACAACAGGCACAGGTTTGGAAGACGCTCAAATTTCATTAACTTAAAAGCCCTGCAGGTCACCCCAATGCAACTTCTATTTACTGTGAAACTGTATTGCTTAGTAGTCAGTAAGTAGAGAGTTTGTTGGTCTAACAGACTGATAGTCTTTTCTAAGACTGTATTTTGATCTTTGCTCAGCATTTGGAGTTGGTTTAAGTGGCAGCTAGTTCTTTGTAGGATTGGTTAACAATGAGCTTATCTTTACCAAAGAAATACTAAAGCTGTCTTTGAGTGCAGGCTTTACAGTAGGCATGGGCCTGCTGATCACGAAGGACTGAGTCTCTGATCAGATCTGTGACTGCTGTAGGTGCAGTGACTGTGATACAAGTAAACAAATATGAAACTTGACTGTGAAACCAGTAAATACAAGTTACAAAATTTTCATGATTATATCAGTTTTCTATCACTTTAGCCAATGTAAACCCTTCTATAAAGCTGTGAAGTCTGTTTGCAAGTCCTATTGCCACCTCTGCTTAATCCATTATCTATAAAATTGATTTTTATCTTGTTACGTACATCTCATCCCATATTCTCTTCTGTTCGTTATTTAAACTGAGATTTCTAGAACTGCTTTGTGTCGACTGAAAAAATCCATGGCATAAATGGAGTTGTAAGGAAATTAAGATGAAAATTGCTTGCAACTTTTTATAAAACTATTTTACTGACATGCAGATAAATGCAGAAGAGTAGGATGTGTTAAAAAAAAAGAGATAGAGTGCTGGTCTGATTTCTTGACACTAGTCATAGCCTAGATATAATTTCTTGTTACATGTTTTATGTGACCACTCGTACAACATCATTTTTAACAGTAGTTTTCCTGCTTCAAATAGAAAGTGTAACATGAATACTCGAAAGGATTTTTGCTTATGGTTATTTCTTGACCAAAAGAAAGCGGATTTTGAGCGGGAATTTACATTCATAATTTGAAACATACATCGTCTTGGTTTTGAGTTTTTTATTACATTCAGAATCCTTGCCACCTGGGGGAAACTAAGTAGGTTTTCCATGAAGGAAGCAGGCTAATACTTCTAGAAAGCAGGTCAGGCCCCTTTGTTTGCAAATTCTCATTTTGCAAGTCAGTATATGCTCAGCAATAAAAAACCTAACATGATAACCATCTCATATTATATGCAAGTAATACATGGGTACTCAAAAAACAGTTCAAGATTTCTTTCATGCAAACTTTTGGGTTTGTTACCAATATAAGGCTTTTCGTCTCTTCTGTGTATTCTAGGGTCCCCCAGGTCTGAGAGGTGATACTGGTGCAACCGGAAGAGATGGTGCCCGTGTAAGTATCTTTTGGTTCTGCTTGAGTTTACCTTGCTACACCTCCGAACTTAAGGGACTGAAAGGGATGTTCAGGACTTAAATTTCCCATTGTATTGCATTTCTCTTTATATCTGCTCACTTTTGATGCAATGCAATATGATTTTGTTTCTCCTTGTCCAGGGATGTTTGAATCTGGGGGGAGAGAGAGAAAAGTGATCACTTTTCATTAACACAAGCAGAGAAATGACAGTTGTTCAGTGTGACATTTTCCTCAGCCCAGACAGTTAATTCTAAAGGCAGCCAGCAAAGCAACACAAAGTTATAATTACATGTTGTTAGAAATGGTGTCCTGTCTCTTGATCTATAGGGTCTCCCTGGTGCTATTGGTGCTCCTGGTCCTGCTGGTGGTGCTGGTGAACGGGTAAGTCTACTCCTTGAATGAAAAAGTGTCTTGTCTTTATTATACAGTTTATCCACACATGTATATTTAAGATGAGAAGTTCCAGAAAAGTAATTCCATCTTTCTAGCATGCAGGCATTCTACAGGCTTTTCAGATTTTGGATGCAATAGTGATTGGGATTGTAGAACTATTCAGTGAAGTTTGCCACCTGAGAAGTCAAGGTTACCTGAAAGGGCAGGAAGGGGTGCACATCAATGTGGTAGTGGGTTATATGGGGAGAAGATTCTGATTTAGGTTTTGTCTGAATTCTTCCCAATTGAGGCTAATTTGCACAGTCCTTACACTGTGAGAAGTAGTTTTGATACGGTCATGTACAGCCACATATTAGCTCAGAATGGTTCTTTATTCTGTCTGAGTATCGTTAGAAATTATTAATACAGGGTGGGTCAAATCAGAATCATCTTTAGTAACACCCTCTCCATTGGGAGATACTCGCTATATGTGTCTGTACCACAAGACCACCGCTGTCCTGACTGCAATGAGGACTTCCTCCACAGTGTCATAATGTTTTCTTCCATCTCTTTTAGGGTGAAGGAGGTCCTGCTGGTCCAGCTGGTCCTGCTGGTGCCCGTGGTATCCCTGTAAGTCACAGTTCCTACAGCTATTCATTCCTGTGTCAAAGATATGATGTTCAGAAAAATGCCTTTTTAAAGTCCTTTCCAACCAGTCCTGTCTTCTTTGCCGTCTCTTTAGGGTGAACGTGGTGAGCCTGGTCCTGTAGGACCTAATGGATTTGCTGGACCTCCTGTGAGTATTGTTTGCTCTTTACTCTTATTGATGCCAGGCCATTCCTCTATTTCCTCTGCAGCTTCTCATTCTGTGTGTTATTCTGCCCATAGGGTGCCGCTGGTCAGCCCGGTGCTAAAGGCGAGCGTGGGCCTAAAGGACCTAAGGGTGAAAGTGGGCCAACAGGTGCTATTGGTCCAATTGGTGCCTCTGGACCACCAGTAAGTGAACTGTGTCTTTATGAAATGCATAGTTCTTATCTGTGCTGTGCAAGCAATATGCTAGCCTGAAGGCCTTGAATTTTGAAAAGGTAATTAAGAAACAAACATTGGTCTGTGAGGAAAGTCAGCATGCTGATCTTCACACATTGTATAAACTTTGTCAGTCTATTTATGTGGGCTCAAATCATGAGTCAGGAACTGAAATTAAGAGAGAAAAATAGTTATTTTCAACTTGCCCTCAAGATCAGCAAAATCAGTCTGTCTTGGACCATTCAGGGGATGGTTGTGGGTAAGTTTTGAGCTGAGGATGTTGACACCTTCCTCTCAAAGATATGATGTGCTGCCACAGTCTGATTTTTCAGACCCAGTCATCCTCAAATAATATGTGCAGTTTTTTCTGTGCACTCACTTGCATACAGGCTCTTCATGTAGAACAAAGGTTCTAATTCACATGCATGCAGCCTGTTACTGGGGAGCTAGTTGAAATGATACAGAAAGTCAGGTCCCGGTATTTCAAATACTTCAAAATGTTGCAGGATAACATGGATTGGGGTTCTTATTGTATGATTCCCATAGAGAGTAGAGGCCTTTCCACTACATGGCTGTATTAGTCCTGTACTGCAGAGGACTTGCTGCTCTTTGCCTTTCTATGTCTTTCGCATTTTGACTTTCAGATTTGTTTAGATGTCTGTAACATCTGCAAGGTGAATTCACTTGAAACATAAATGCCATATGCAGCTCTTGTCAGACATTAGAATACTGATACAAAATGTCAGTGAGAATTTACTGCCATAATATCAGGACAGGAGCTGTGGTTTTGGTCCCAGTCCTTCTGTTAAAGTAAAAAGCAAAATTGCCTCTAACTTTCATGAGAGAGAGTCTGAGGCCTTATTCTAAATAGGGTACATTAACACTCTGCCTGATTCATCTGTCTTTTCAATCCTTCATACATAGGGTCCCGCTGGAGCTGCTGGTCCTGCTGGCCCTCGTGGTGATGCTGGTCCTCCTGTAAGTCTTCAGGCTTTTGGCACTGATATTGTTGCTTTTCATGAGGTCATTGTTTCCTTTAAACCAAGTCTTCCTCTTAACTGTTATTTTTAGGGTATGACTGGTTTCCCTGGTGCTGCTGGAAGAGTTGGTCCTCCTGGCCCAGCTGTAAGTAACTAATAAAGATGTTCTGATGAGAGATAAGTCACAAGTTGCATGGTTAGTGATAATATGATAGTAAACATAAACCCAAAATGTTCTCCCCAGTTAATGGGTCTATATTGTAGTGATATCATATCCATGCTCAATCCTAGGGCATCACTGGTCCTCCTGGTCCTCCTGGCCCAGCTGGCAAAGATGGTGCTAGAGGTCTACGTGGTGATGTTGGTCCAGTCGGCCGTACTGGTGAACAAGGTATTGCTGGCCCACCTGGTTTTGCTGGTGAGAAAGGTCCATCTGGAGAGGCTGGTGCTGCTGTAAGTTACTGAGTATCACACCTTGTTAAAAATGTGTCTCTTATAAGTGCTATGGCTTCTAAGATGCTTCTGGTATTCATGAATTCTCTTTTATCCAAAAGTGTAGCAAAGTATTTAAATAGAAGCTCCCCTTGAGGCTCAAGAAATTGTTTATAGACATGTTTGACAAACATGCCATAAAAAGTGAACCTGATCTATGGGTCAGGTTTTAATCTGTTGCATCTTTCCCAGCAAGTAGCCCAAACAAAAGCATCAAGGCTAACGACAGAAGAAACTAGTCTGTGGAAGGGAAGCAGAATTTCCAGCTCTGAATTGAGCAAAACAAGAAACATGTGAACATCCATTTAGAGCAATCTCAAGTAATTTCAGCATCAGAAGCTTTAATTTGTGAAAATCACAAAATTAAAGTTGTCTGGCCCCAGTTTTCTGGCTTATAATCGTGCAAATAATTAATTAGTTTTTAGTGTCTTCAAGCTTGCACATCCAGAAGTACTGGTGTTTGAAAAGTCAGACACATTCCTGTTTTATGGAAGTATGGACTTGCGTGAATTACTACTCTATTAATTCTCAATACAAAATTATAGAAAGTTCTTCTGGGATCTGCAGAAGTTGCAGCTAAGAATGAGATCTTCAGTGTCATTGTCATACACAGATGTTAAAATATTGTAGGTGAGAACTGAAAATTTGCCCTTGAATGTCCAGCATAAAGTAATTCATCTTCTATTTTTTGACATTCTAACTCAGTTTGAATTATGAAAACTTACAGCCGATAGGTCTGAAAGTTAGGATAATAATTTAGGGCAATCTGTTAGGCATCAAATTCTTCTGTGCAGGAAGTATCACTGACACACACTCAGATCCTTGGAAATAAGAAATATGCAGAGCAATAAAAATTAATTTTTCTCTATTAACATAACTAATATTCTCTTCATGTCATAGGGTCCTCCTGGTACCCCAGGTCCTCAGGGTATTCTTGGTGCTCCTGGTATCCTTGGTCTGCCAGGCTCTCGGGGAGAACGTGGTCTTCCAGGCATCTCTGGAGCAACAGTGAGTATACAACTAGTTAACTGCTTTAAACAGATATGTGTAAAGAAAAAAGTTGAGGTGTCCTCATATGGGAAGCCAGAGAAAAGAAAATGTAGATTCTGCTGTTTCCAGTGCTGCTGCAGACAGAGGATATGGACTTAACAAGGCAGTGGAAGAAATTATTGCTTGCTGAAGACAGACAAGATTTGTGTCAGCAGATGAGCATATGTTTGAAAGAAAAGGTAGAAAATTGAGAACGAAGATAGTATTTGGTGTAGTTGGGTATCTTGTGTCCTGGTTCTTTTTCACTTCAGAATTGATTGCAGATAACTGTTTCTCTTAGATAGAGGCCAAAAGTTCTGTAAGACTGATTTTGTGTTGTAATGTCACATTTTTTTTCGACTGTTCCTGTATTAGGGTGAACCTGGTCCCCTGGGTGTTTCTGGTCCTCCTGGTGCCCGTGGTCCCTCTGGTCCTGTGGGTTCTCCTGGTCCAAATGGTGCTCCTGGTGAAGCTGGTCGTGATGTAAGCAAAGTCTTATTTCCTTTTCAGGATTGCTTTTGTTTTATTTTGAGCCAAAGACAAATACACACTAAAAATGGATGCAACTGGAGGCTGTTCTGCTAGCAAACCTGTACCTTGTGGTGCCTTCAGGGAAAGTTATAGCAGGATTATTATAGAGATGGATTCCCCTCCCCGTCCCCAGCTACCGGAAAAATTCTTCAAGGAACAAATTGTATCTGAAATACTTCCTGGGATCACTGTCAGAATCTTTTGAATTTTTACTTAATTGCCAATAAGGATGGAGTGGAAAAAAGATTAACTCATTGTTGGAGTTGGAGGAAAAAAAAAGTACATACCAGAGGATAAAGTTTTGGCTATAGAGAATAATAATTCAGGAGAGCTTGTTGCTTCAAATTTTCTTAAACATTATGTTAGATGCAACATACATGTCTTTCAGGTAAATATAAAAATTGTAGTCACATTTACTTAAGGGATCTAGTGAATTGTGGTATTGAAAACAACATGGTTTTTAATTTAAGGCCCACTCGAAGGGCATATAAAGATTACACAAAAGGTTTCAATTCAGTTACTGAATTTGTGCAACACTTAGCACTGTTTTGGAGTGCTAACAAAACAGATGCTCTTTAACATTGTGGGTGAGCTACACAGTGTTTCCCAATGTGCATTCCCTCACCGCAAGATGTAAAGTATGTCTTCAGGCTAAAAACATGCCTGTGTGGCAGGCACTGCTGAACTGCACAGATCCTTGCAGGTTAGGACGCAGTGGAAGACCTGTGCTGTGCTGAAGGGGGAATGTGGGAACACTGGAGCAAAACAAATTGCTCCATTTAATGCCCTGCCTCATGGTTGATTACTCGGAGGACAGGGCCCTGCACTTAGCTCTTCATAGAGCAGGAAATAAATTTATCTATCCAATTGAACCATCCAGGGTAGTAGTTCACCTTGAATAAGGGCATCCAAGTAGTGGTTATACATGACTTGCACTTTACAGTTAAAGTAAAACGTTAACACACTGTCTTGTCTCCTGTTAGGATAACTGTATCAGGCTTTCTCTGAGCCTTATCAAGGAAGCTTATTTGATAAACTGAAGCACTCTTGATGGAGGACTCCTGCAAGTCCTGAGACATACAGGATTTCAAAGAGATCAGAAAATAGTGATTAAAAACAAAAAAACTTCCAGTTCTGTGAGAATTTTCTGGAGGAAGAGGTTTGATAGTGTACACAATGAAATGGTTGAAGTGAAATTAACATTCACAGAGGATGCCATTTAAGTTTGTGAAGTACCACAACAAAGTAGTTTGGCTGTGACTCTTGTTTAAATCCTGTTTTTCACCTGAAAAATAGGTCTCAGTTTTACAAGAGTGCAAGCTAGATGAAGATGACTATTGTCCTGACCTTTTCTTTTAGAGAAATATAGCAAAACACAGTAATTTTCTTCTATACTGAACATGTAAAACCTGAAATATTTGAATACCATCATATTTTTCTAAGAAGATTAATATTATTCAACGGATTTGAGACTGGCATCTATAAGGAGGAGTTGGCTGTCTTCAAGATTTATGCTATCCCATCTCAATATCATCTTACTCTCACTGGGACAGTTAGACTGACACACAGTTCTCTGGGAGATGAAGGTTGATTGACTTCAGTATTTTTCTTTTCATGGTATTTTAATAGGGCAATCCTGGAAGCGATGGTCCTCCAGGCCGTGATGGCGCTCCTGGTTTCAAGGTAACTTGGTCTTTTCTTAATTTGATAATCATGGAAGAAATATTGCAATGTGTCAATCAGTAGTAACACACTGTCTCCTTTTCCATTCCTTTGTTCCCAGGGTGAGCGTGGTGCTGCTGGTAACCCTGGTCCCAGTGGTGCTGTGGGTGCTCCTGGTCCTCATGGCCAAGTTGGTCCTTCTGGAAAGCCTGGCAACCGTGGTGAACCTGTAAGTTGATGTGACCTTCATTTTTTTGATTGACCCAGGACTAACCTTTGTCTGTCTGATATATATATATATATATATATATATATACATTATACACCAAACCTCTACAATATGTGGGTAATTACTTTGCTTCCTGCAGAGATGTGTTTAGCATGGAACCTTTATTAAGTATAGTATAGAGCAGTGACATAATTCTCTATTCCTGTTTCAGGGTCCTGCTGGCGCTGTCGGTCCTGCTGGTGCTTTTGGTCCAAGAGGTCTTGCTGTAAGTCTGATTTTTAAATCTATTACCACACTGATGCAAGAAAACATGCTTTATTAATTAATTAAGGACTCACAACTATGCATAAGATATGGGCCCAAAAAATAGTGCTTAAGGAGCTGTAAATATTTACAGACCTAGAATCTTGATCGGCATTTGTTTATGGGACTGTTCCCAAAGCTTTTGGGATTGACACTCTTCCTGGGTGTATTAACAGGAGGTACATACATATATGAGGGGAAGCCCTAGGCATAACATAGAATGTTCATCTTTAATCCTTGCTTTGACAGTAGTATATGCTTGAAACCTCTGTTTTATTCCTCTGACGCCTATATCCTTTCCTAGGGCCCACAAGGTCCGCGTGGTGAGAAAGGTGAACCTGGTGACAAGGGGCATAGAGGTCTGCCTGGCTTGAAGGGACACAATGGATTGCAGGGTCTTCCTGGTCTTGCTGTAAGTAAATGCTTTTCAAGATTTTTAACATAAAGAGCCAAAAAAAAAAAAGTAAATATGCACAACCCAGCAGTTTGGTACCACTTGCTCTCTCAGCATCATCTTTCAAAGGCTGTAAGATTCTCTTTAAACACTCTCTAATATGAAATTTTGATATTGCTGTTGATAGTTAGATTTACTATCCATTAGTTGCCCTGAAGATCAACTACATTTGACTAGCACAGAAATCAAAAAGCTCTGCCTTTCTTTTAATATTATTTCTTATTTTGGCCAGAAATTGGCCTGTGCATCACAGAGAAATAATTTGTAGATTTTCTTCCCCTTAAATTCTGGTATCCCATGTAGGAATTCTGACTTCTATTTTAAAGCTTTCTCTGAAAATCTGAAGAAACAATACAAAGAGTTTTATACATTATCACCTTAAATACCTCTTTATGTCCTCTTTCCTCGCCTCCCCAAACAGGCCTTTTATACCTCAACTCCACTAATAAATGCCGTTAGCCCTAGATTCCCATTCTCTGACCACAAATACACATGCAAACTACAGTTCCTTCTTGAATTATGCAAAAACAAATGTGTGCCACTGCATTTTTTTTTTTTTTAATGACTATGCTTGTGTCTTTCCCAATAGGGCCAACATGGTGATCAAGGTCCTCCTGGTAACAATGGCCCAGCTGGCCCAAGGGTATGTGAATTTAAGAGCATATCCAAATAACTCTCCCATTCCTTTTGTGCAGTTGTATATGTGCACTGCCATTTTTATGAAGCTCTATTTGTAGGGTTTTCTACTTCCATTAAACTGTTCAAGTTTCCTTTCAGGGTCCACCTGGTCCTTCTGGTCCTCCTGGCAAAGATGGTCGCAATGGTCTCCCTGGACCTATTGGCCCTGCTGGTGCACGTGGTTCTCATGGTAGCCAAGGCCCTGCTGTAAGTATAATGTATTTTTTATTGGTTTAAAACATTTATGTCACAGTTACAAGAAAATCACTTCAAAAGCTTAGCAGTTTAGGATAAGATGTGGGTTTATTTATTTAAAAACAAAATTATTATTAAGAATTAAAAAAACACCCAAACAATCAAACCACCAAGTTCCAAATGTATTTTTTTTTTTAGCATCAAACCTTTCCTTAATAGGCCTAACCCTTGTTTATTTGTTATGGCCAGAGAGCAAATACACAAATAAGATGTCGTAGTCCTACACTGTGCATCTTTCACTGCTTGAGCCCACTGTAGTCACCATGGGGCAAGTCCATATGTGCTCAGATTAGAGCTAATGGTGCTAGGAGTTAAGCAGGGCTATTCAGGTGTGGAAGCATTTAACTGAGAGAAACATATGTCTGATAGAATGCTTCTTGGCTTTTGCTTTTGAAAAAACTGTAGGGTCCCCCTGGTCCTCCTGGTCCCCCTGGTCCTCCTGGTCCCAATGGTGGTGGATACGAGGTTGGCTTTGATGCAGAATACTACCGCGCTGATCAGCCTGCTCTCAGACCCAAGGATTACGAAGTTGATGCCACTCTGAAAACATTGAACAATCAAATTGAGACCCTGCTGACCCCAGAAGGCTCCAGAAAGAACCCAGCTCGCACTTGCCGTGACCTAAGGCTCAGCCACCCAGAATGGAGCAGCGGTATGTTCTTGCAAGATGTTTGCCCATTCTGGCTCAGGGAGTCCATCCAGCTGACTAGCTCTCTTTGATGTATGGTATCCTTGGTCACCCAGTGAAAATACTAAAGGACCCATGAAAAAGTTTTCTTTGCCTCCACTGAAAATAGACACATGGACAGTCACAAAAGCTCTTTATAGCTATTGTTGCATGATTATTGCAATAATATTTTCAAAATAATACAAAAATATTTAACCTTAGCTTTCAAATACAGTTTCTTAGACATTAACAATCTAAAATATGCATTTATCCAGGTTATCACCTTAATATTGTATCTAGTTGTTATAGTTGTGACCTCTCTGAGTTACTAGAGCAAACAAGTGAATATAAACTGAATGCAAACACTAAGCTGAGCAAACTATTGTTTGCATTTCTTTCCTCCATGGCAGGCTACTACTGGATTGATCCTAACCAAGGCTGCTCTGCGGATGCCATTAGAGCGTACTGTGACTTTGCCACTGGCGAGACTTGTATCCATGCCAACCCTGACAATATTCCTGCCAAGAACTGGTACATCAACAAGAATCCCAAGGACAAGAAGCATGTATGGTTTGGTGAAACTATCAATGGTGGCAGCCAGGTGAGTGATGAATGGGAGGATGATTGTTTCCTACAGTGCTGTCTGAAGAATTCCCAGTTCACTGACTCTCAGAAAGAAAACATATATATTAATCTTTTAGAGAAGAAATATGAAAAAGGGAACTACCTTTTACCCAAGGGAGCAGAATTCCAGTTCTGGTTTGGGTCACAGTTTGTTAAAAAGATTTCTCAGTATCTATTTTTTTCTTGTTGCCTGCAAATAATCAATTTGGCATGACTAATGGCTATTGCTAAGGGAAGCCTGGACTGGAATATGGTACATTAGTATAAAGACAGCACAGAAACTGTCTGAAAAAGTAAGAAAAACCATCTGTGCTTATTCCTTTAGTTGAGATATTTTTTTATATATGACAGTATTCCTGAAAAGATAATTATATTACACATCACAGATCCTGAGTGTATGCCACCGTATCACTCAGAATTGCCAGTGTAATTAAAAACGAGACATACATTTACTTACACATTAGATACACTAGACACACCAGTCAATTGCAACTAAATAACTTCTTTAAAGCTAAAGATATCTAATAACAGAATTCTTAAATCAAATTGAGTTGATCTTCTGATGAATGCACAGTGTCCAAGGTCTTTTGCAGAAGAATGTAAGATTCATCTCTCAGGGTCAAAAAGTCTAGGGTCCTGTTTCTTACAGTGGCTAAAAGTAGATGCTGTACAAGAATGCAAGAGTGAAGCCAACTTTTGTGATAGCCAGAGACAGTGTTCTATTTGACTAGAAATAGAAATTCAGTTTTTTCTTAAGACAGGCATTGTCTGTATATCTATGGAAACAATATTTCCTCTTCCTCGAACTTGTCTGATCTTATCTTTGAATCCGCATAAACTGTTTAAAACCCTATCTTGGAAGAGAGTTCTACAGTAACGTCCACTCGTGTCTGGTTTTCAGCCTGTTCCTACTAGTTTTATTTGATGCACTTTAGCTCTTGGAGTTGCAGTAGATAAGCAATTGCACACTTACATGATTATTTTTTAATGTTCCTAGAGCAAGTATCACATACTTCCATTACAGACATCCACTGTTCCACAGCAGTACTACTGACTGCGTTCTTTTCTGGTTTTCAGTTTGAATACAATAGTGAAGGAGTGACCTCAAAGGATATGGCCACACAACTTGCCTTCATGCGTCTGCTGGCCAACCATGCCTCCCAGAACATCACCTACCACTGCAAGAACAGCATTGCTTATATGGATGAGGAAACTGGCAACCTTAAAAAGGCTGTCATACTGCAGGGATCCAATGATGTTGAACTACGAGCTGAAGGCAACACCAGATTCACTTTCAGTGTTCTTGAGGATGGCTGCTCTGTAAGTAACGTAGAAACACTATGATTGCCCACGCTTAAGCACATAGTTGGGGACAGAGTTGGGCTTTGATTTATTTCAATTAGAGCATCAGTCAGACCAGCAAAATTTTACCCAGTGAAGATAAATAGCTCAAAAAACCAGCTATGCCAGATTGTTAAAAAGTGACAAGGACTGTGGTACAAACAAATCCTGCCTTGTACTGTGCAGTGTGGCAAAAAAGAAAAAGTTTTTCAGAGGGATTAGACCCAAATTCTCTGTAAGCTGAAGATTGATAGAAAAATAGAAAACAGTGCAGAAGCTGAAGGAGATCTTTTAAGCCTTGAAAAAGCTTGAAGGCTTGAAGGCAGGGTTTTCTGAGGATTTACAACCAATGAATAATATGGTAGTTCATGTAGACCATCTCAAATGTGACTTCAGAAGATTAAAGTAAACATTTTCTCTTTATCAGTGCTCTAAATACTTGGATATGGATATCTAATTTGCAAACAATGGCAGCAAAACTAGTATGAAGTTCTTTCAGAAATTATCCATTCACGTGAAGCAATTCTCAATACTATGAACAATACAATAACAATTGCAATGAATCTTCTCTTGCAGAGAAAGAACAACCAATGGGGCAAAACAATCATTGAATACAGAACAAATAAGCCATCCCGCTTGCCCATCCTTGACATTGCACCTTTGGATATTGGCGGCGCTGACCAAGAATTCAGTTTGGACATTGGCCCAGTCTGTTTCAAATGAATGAACTAAAATTAACTTAAAGCCTCTTCCAAATTATTCTCTTGTCATTTCTTTTTATAATGAAAGCTGACTCCTTCCATTTCTTCTGTTCATCTACTTGCTTAAACTCTGGGCGAAAGAGAAGGAGAAGAATTGATTGGAGCATTGTGCAATGAAATTTAATACAGCCCCAAAAGGACTTGGAAGTCTTTCAAGATTTAACACCTTGCTTTGGGAAATGTCAACCTTTGTAAATTTAAAAAAAAAAAAAAAAAAAGCCAAAATAAAAAACTCATGAAAGTTTGCACCACTTGTGGTCTTTGAATATCTTCCACGGAGGAAGTTTAAAACCATGACTTCCAAAGGTTTAAACTACCTCATACACTAAATCAAGTGTGATCCATATCTTTTGTAGGTACTTCTCCGTATGATCTGAGGTACTTCCAGTTCCACTCAAAATACAGTGGTGCTAATTGCGTTATTACAGACTATCTTTCCAATACTTGAATTTTGATGGTGCTAGCAGCATTTGAAGTATCACTTCTCTGTTTTTTTGAAGTCTGTCTCAAAGCTTAGAACGTCCTGTCTCACCCACAGCTTAAGCATGTGGATAATTTTTCCTCAACTTTGTCTTCTTCCTCCAAAATCAGGTGTTCCCATTTTTGAATCTCATTTCCATCTCCTACAATGGGTTAAAAATCATCATTTCTCAAGAGAAGAAAGAAAATGTATTTTGTATATGTGAGATGTTTAAATAAATTGTGAAAAAAAAAAGAAATAAAGCATGTCCATTGTTCCAAAAGAAACTATTTAATGAGTTACTTGCTTAGATGCAGATATTTATTTATACCCAGAATTTACAATACATTTGCATTACTGCAGCTATCTTAGCCCACTGCTGTAAAACATTTGCTTAGAGTATTTGAAGACTGCCTACAACTGTCTTAAGGGTGTGATTGTCTATTTGACTTTGTTTCAAAACCACCTTTTGAAAAGTCCATGAGGAACTCAATAACTCCATGCCTCATAGTATGAGAAGTTCAAGAGCAGAAATAATCCCTTCCTTTTATTCAAAATGCTAAGCAGGATTAATGACTGAAAGAAGGATCATCTCACTTAAGCATAGAAAGAAAATTATGCTTCTTTGAAGACAGGAAGCTGCTGGCTGTTGACAGAGCTGTGTTTGTTGTGCTGTAATCAGCAGACCTGTGCCTGTGTGCTCTTGAAATGATGTGCACAGGTCCATGCAAGGAATCTCTAAATTTAGTTACCTTGTCAGGAAGATCAGGATTTGTTAGGACCTTGCAGTTCCGTCAGTTCTGTATGAGACACAGAACTATCTGCTGTTGCTAACCTTACTAATTTATGACCACAAAAACACCATGAGAAGGAAAGACTCTTCTTAATCTGAGGCCTTATAAGAGACTGCTGTAACACAGCGCATTTCTGAAAACCCTGAATGAACTGCAGTTCCAACAGCCATGTTTCTGGAATCAATGAAGGTGATTGGAGAACACGTAGAGAACCATGAAGACAGCAACAAAAGCAGGTAAGGGAAGAAGGCAGGATCCCCCAAAGGGAAACATGAGGAAAATATCCAGGAATTCCCTGTAACCTGAAGAAAGCATCGTTCCAAAAATTACATCAGAAGTTAGCAGCCAAGAGTCTGAAGGCAGCTCCAAATGGTGCACGAAGGTATAAGCACTAAAAAACTGTTTCCAAAGAAAGGTTTTCATTCATGCTTGCAATGAACTGTATAAGTAAAAAAAGGGCAAACATAAAAAATTGTTTAAAACATAAACATAAAAACATAAAACTCTGTGCCCACAGCTGTATGCTGAATTAGTAAAAGAGGAATTGCCATGATAAAATAAATCCCATTTTTTCTTGAGTAGAATATACTGCAGGTAAACACCTGCATTTATTCATTGGACCATGGTGATTCTTAAAGTGTTAATATTTTCATTATTGTCTTAGTATTTCAAAATATAATTTTTGATGTTGTTCTAAAAAAAAATAATATGTTAAGATGTTAAAAGTTTATTTTCTCATGTAGATTATTTACAAGCCAGGAAGTTCTTAGACGACTGAAAATATAAAACTACATCCCTCAGACTGTGTAATCAACTATGACACATGAAGGTTATTGCTAGGACTGGGAGGAGGACTACTGCTGCTTGGGAATGAAAAAATAAAACACAGTTAAAGTAACGAGTGAAGTTTAGAAAGGAAACCACAAAGGGCAAATGCTCCCTCTTTTGTCATCTTCTGATTTCTCCTTTGCTCTCCGTGATCTGTTCCACAGCATGTCCTGCCAGGCAGAGAATGCTTGCTTTCTACAAGGCCATTGGTAACTTCCAAATTCTTCTCTGTTTTCACACCTTCACCACAGAGGTGGACTCATTTGGAAACAAAGCCACAAAAAATACATAGCACCTACCTCAAAACTTCTAAACTTATTACCACCAAGAAGATACTCAGTGTGGCTTGCAGGTTTGAAGCACATCAGAACTTACTGCACAATCAAGTAGTTTGCTTATGTTATGTACAGTATTGAAGAAACTGACTTTTCTCTCCAAGATAACTGAAAATAACTGAGATGAATAGCAGACAGGGCAATGAGCCTTCATATTATCTAATTTCAGGAATATAAAATGTTGAAAAAACTTCTGGTAAAGTGAGCTTTATTATCCTCAGGAGTAGTCTGCCTCCTTAAAAAGATTATCTCTGGAGAATTTAATTATGACCAGGTATTTATCAGCAGTAATGCAACCAGTTTAAATTAACATAAATTAGTTTAAACAACAGGGTTAAAAATAGATTAAAGTTTGCATTCAGAACAAGAAGAAATCTGGAAGGCATTTCAAACATTGAGATAATAGCAAGTTCAGATAAAGCAATCTGTGGTGCATAAATGAAGATCTTCCACAGAAACGACTGTATGTCTGTATCCTTAGGCTAGAAGAAATTTGTCCTTTCCTGGAAGATGGGTGACTGACTATAGGTATTACACGAGCAAAATTTCCCAAATGTAATTCCACGCTTGAGCGTACTCTCCAACTAATTATCAAATGATGGTTCTCATTAAGCCAAATATAAGTATCAAAACAAATGCAACCTTTGAACGCCATTTTGAACACAAGCATTTGAAATACATGTAATTAAATCAAATAATTACCCACACCGTCTTAGAAACACATATTTTATTTTCTCTTACTGCTTTCAAGCTACTGAAACTGGTTGGTTGGGTGAAATCAAGCAAGTTTTCTAGAACGCAAATCCTCAAGACCCTCAGGAGACCGGTAAAAGCAGTTCTCCACATGCATAGTGCACCACCTATTGACTTAACCACTCATTACCGGCTCCTGGAGAGAGTTTTTCTTCTTTTAGTTGGTTTTTTTCCTGAATTCACTGTCGTGGTTACTATCCAAATCTTCTGACCTGCGGACCAAGGGATCAGTATTACAGCTCATCCTGAAAACATATTAGTTTATCAGAAGAACACTCATCCAAACCAGGAAAGCTCCTGGCAACAAACTGCAGTATCATCCAGAGTAGAAAAGACAATAGTGACTTTGAGGTGTCAGGTTCTATGAATCAGAAACAGCAGATGCAAATTCATCTGATTAAGAGCTTGCTAATGAACCAAATGTTTTTCAACATGCTGTCCTTAACTCAGCTGCCAGGCTGCTGTAACCACCTCTGTGCAAAGATACCACTGTTTGATGGACTTGTGTCATTTTAGGCATGCAGTACTATTTAGCACTTTTTACTATCTAAAGCTCTGAAGCTCATGATAGCATTATTTTGCCCAGAGAAGCTGTGGCTGCCTCATCCCTGGCAGTGTTCAAGGCCAGGTTGGACAGAGCTTTGAGCAACCTGGTCCCCATGGTGGGGGGGAATGGAACCACATGATGTTTAAAGTGCCTTCCAACCCAAACCGTTCTTTGATTCTGTGATACTAAAAATAACAAATTTAAACTGATTACCTGATGTGATCTACTGTGTTGAAAAACGCCTGAGATTTCTTTTCCATTTTCAAGCTGCTTTGCACTCTTCTGCCACCTTGAGGGCATAGAGCCATCTTCTGAAAAACAGGAGGTGTTTTTAAAGGCTTATTTGCAAAATGGAAACACTGTCAAAGCCAACAGACAAGGGTAAAGATCTCTTCTGGTTGTATTAGGTACTTTTTCCCTTAGATCAAGGCCATATATATATATTATATGTATATATATTCTGTTCTCATCTCACCTCTTTATCAGCTGATTCTCTGCTTCCTGCTTCCCTGTCGATAGTATGCTAGGGATTTTTTCTTTCTTTTGATTGCCTCTTCCCTAGTATTTAGATCCTTATGCTCCAGCACTATAGAAAGGAAGACATCTCAAAAAGATTAAATTCTTCCACACACCATGAAAACAGGCAGATGGGCAGTGGATAGAGAGTTATATCTGTTTTGCCTGTGAGACTGTGGGCTTAAAGTATGACAGAGAAGGGCTGACTCATAAACTGGATAACAAGAGACAACTGCTGAAGGATATGGGCTTCAGTGGTTCCACTGCATATAGTTTTGTTCTGGTTTTAAGCTCTAGAGAAAGTCATATTCTTTTAGTTAAGCCTCTTAGTACAAGTGTTTTTAAAGCATAAGCAGAACATCACATCAAAGAATTAGATCCATATGCCTGTCATTAGAAGCAATTATTAAAGTGTGCTATACACAGGAAATTTAAAGCTGGAAACAAACAATAACAGCTGTCCTGCAGATTCCAACTCACCAGGCTCATAACACAACATTTCTGCAAATGGCACAACTACTCAGCTATCTGTTAATTCCTAAATGACACATCTTTGCTAAGCCTGAGGTGCACAGTAGACCATGTTGGTATTTTGCATATCTATGTTTACATTTCAACATCATAAAATTACATAGACCCATTAGAGCTCATAGAAACACAACAGAGCACCATATAGACAAAAATAAAGGACAGAACAGTATGAACCCTAAGAACACTCTGTGATATTCTTCTTATATGCAATTTCATCTTTAAATAATGATGCATGGAAATATTTCAGTCTGTTAACTCATTGCTGATACTTCAGCAAACTCATGTTTCAGTGAGCCTGAGGCTAACAGAGAATTTGTTTTCCAGGGTTCCATAGAATCATCTGGATTGGAAGTGACTTTAAAGACCATCTAGTCCCAACCCCTCTGCCATGCACAGAGGAAAGGGAACAACCATCTCCGGGTGGGGTCGAACCACCAACTTTTTGGTTAACAGCCAAACTCACTAACCGATTGCGCCACAGAGACTCCCCACTTGCAACTAATTCGTAATAAAAACAATTTTCCTCCCTAAAATAAAATTACCTTCCTAAAAACATCAATTCCGAGTACCTGAGATACTCTGCACTAAATCCTACCATATCTTTCAAGCTGAAAGAAAATTTAAAATGCGGTGTTTCTTTGTAGTTGGTCATGCCATATGAGATCTAAGTAATTCAGTGCTCAAATGCAAGAAATACTCAACAGCATCCTCTAAATTCCAGTAAGAAATTACAATAGAAAATAAATAATGTTGTTATTACTGGAGAAATGGGGCAGGTTTTCCCTATTTAGTATGGAGAAAAAAAGCCCTCCTCCAGAGGCTTGATCTCTCACTACTGAAATCAACAGATAGGGATATTTTCCGAAATGAGCAGATAGAGATATTTTCCTCACTCAGTCAAGCATGCCCAGTTCCACCTAATTTCAAACTCATTTAAAGAAAGTTGGAAAATTAGCATAACTCGAAAGAGCCAGAGTTATATCCGTTTCAGTGAGAAATGACCTGAAACAATATTATAGAATCAAGTATATAAATATCAGCTGCCTGAAAAAAACAGAGTTGACATTTAATAATTTCCAAAAAGTACATTTTTGCACAGGCACCCCTAACAGTCACCTACAATTTTTCATTCACAAATAAAGTTTCTCATGCTTTGACCCTTCCATTTTAGCTTTTGTCCCATAAATTATTCACACTTTCCCATTTCTGTGTTGGCTTTTAAGTTTTAAATTCCATAGCTTGTTCATAGCTGGTTCCACAGTGAAATATGTGCTGCTTTTACAATCACCCAGTTTCGCTGCCTGAAATACTGCTGGATAAACAACAGCAGCTGAGAAAATGAAGGGAAGGCTGCTGAATTGAGGACAACTTAAAAATTGCTCTGCAGAGCTGGAGTATTCTCAGTGGCCAGATGAAAGAATTGCAGTGCATCCTCCCCCTAGCAGCATTAAATAGCCTAGTCAAGTATTTGCCAATTGACATAGGTATATTTAATATTTCATTTTCTATTTTGGAGAGGTTCTGAAACACTAAAGTGCACAAAAACATGGTGTCAATCATACGTAAGTGTAAACATGCCAGTCAACTTTGGGGTCTGAAACACAGTGGAACATTCTTCCAGTTTCTCATAGGCAGTAGGAGATGTCAATTCATTCATCATTCATACTTACACTGTACTTATTTTTTATTTAGCCAAATGTCCATCATGACATTGAAGTTTGCTTCTGTCCAGTCTCAAAGGCTATCCTATCCCACTGTTAGAGGCATTACTGCAGGGAATAATGGCTGCTTCACTTCTCACCTTCTTTTCTAACAGAAAAGCTATGCCTTCTTTTTCTGATTTTTTACCTTCAGCTCTCAAAGTGTCACTCTTCCCTTATACTGCTTTTATTCTTGTGAACACTGTTTTGCAAGGAAATCCAGCTTTCCTCATTATCTGAGCCTCTTTGTGATGTTCTTTTGATCACATTCAAGGTTCTGCCTGTTCTCCTTTACTTTCTTCTTTGCTATGTTTTGCTCTATATTGATTGCTGACTCCATTACAGACTTCAGGCTTTGAAAACTGAACAGCATCAACAGGCACAAGTCATGAACAAAGCTGAAAGAGTAGGTGCTATGCAAGCACAGAACGAAAAGATTCCTCCTAGAGTTGAAACAAGAGTGAAGCGGGTCCAAGCAGGGCTAGCAGGACTAGCAGGCAAGTGTGGAAAGACTTTTAAAAGCTTTTAATAGGAGTTCTATTATCTCATAAATCATGTTTTAAAAACTACATATTTAGGCCTAAACTATTTCCAGATGGTATCATGGGAAAGAGCACGCTTGTTTCAGTAGCACAAAGTATAATAATTAGACTAAAGACTGGATCTAGCTGGCCTATAGACAGGATGAAAACTCAGTTATATTTTCATGTTAAATTTGTAGTAATGGAGCTTTATATTAGTGATTTGATATTAACCCCTAGAAAGGATGTGCACTCAGGCGTTGCTTCTTTAGGATGAATCCCATGCTTATTTGGGTGGTTGCACTTCAAGATGTACTGAATCTTTCCTGAACACCTGGACCATCTACCTGTGGAGTTTTTTTAACATTTCTTTAGCTAATGTTCTTTAACATTTTAAAATGTAGGAAGAATCAGTATTAAGTTGTTTTTCGTCCTATTACATCTATAAAAACTATTTTGCCTATGTATTTCATTTAACCTTTTATTACATCGTTTTAGTTCACTTGCTATATTCCCTAATAAGTGTTTTCTGTAAAGTTCTCCCTAGAACTTCCTTGCTTCTTAGCTTCAGGTCAGGGTAATTAATAAATGAAAATAGGATAATGAATAAATGAAAAGAAACTCTTACTCACACAGGTACCTGGCTTTTTTATCAGAGTACACCTATCTAACATCAGTGGACAAAGGTGACCATTGATGTAGGAT
This sequence comes from Loriculus beryllinus, assembly GCA_039877255.1. Taxonomy (NCBI): domain Eukaryota; kingdom Metazoa; phylum Chordata; class Aves; order Psittaciformes; family Psittacidae; genus Loriculus; species Loriculus beryllinus. The sequence continues at coordinate 4,270 of JBCJKH010013691.1, read as the reverse complement.
ATGTTTTAGCTGCACACTAAACATAAGCTGCCTGAAACATTGATGTAGGACTTTCCGAACTCAAGCCTAAGTATTTTTTAATGGACCAGTATCAGACAGACTACTAATTGACTGCACTGAATGTTAATGATGATTAGAGTTAATGACTTTTTCTAGATATTACACTGATAAAAATGGAAATTGTATTTTTATAATTTTTTTCTCTGTTTTAAAAAAGACATGGTAATTACAGGATAAAATACGTATTAGAGAAGACTTCTAATGATCTTAAAGTCATTTCTAACCATAATTATTCTGTGATTCTATGATTCTACGACACAACTTGGACAGTGGCTGTGTAGGCTTCCAAAGACTGTCCCATAAAGTATTCTGAACTTTAAAGAGACACATCTGGGAGCATAAGGGAGGATCAGGAAGAGTAACAATGTGAAAACAAATGTTGATGAAATAAGAGTAACTCAGTTTAACAATGAGCTAACAGTGACTGCCATTTTCTCTAAACCAAGACTCAAAGAAAGAGAGGCAGGAAATAGAAAAAGAAATAGTACTTGCAAACTAAGAAACTCACCTAAATGGAAAATTATTAACCCTTTACATTGATGAATATGAAACTTTGAGGATAAAAATCTAAGCAAAACCAATAGATTTTCATCAATGAGCCATGCAGAGACCCACTCAGGACTGAAGACTGCATTAACTGCACCATGTTGACTATACCCTGTGATGCAGAAAGATGCAACCTTTCCACTCTCCTTAATGGAAGAGGGCAGATGACTTAAACATTTGCAATCTGGCTATTTCCCTTCCCTATCTCCGTTCCTTCAATCCACCTCTATTTTAGATCCACAGAAACCTGAAATGGAAACACTATTAAGACTCATGTTATAGAACCACGGATGTATTTATCTACTACTGATGAAGCTAAATATAGCCTTTGTAGATGTGATTTCAAAACTACTTCACTTAATATGAGCTTGATTTTAGTACAGACTATTGAGGAACCATTTTTATAACTGTTACAAAATTAGAAATCTTCAAAAGCAGTAATTTGTGTCAGAATTCCTAAGATCTTACAGATTTGGTGGCATTTTAGTTTCATTATTTGACTGAGACAGTACTCAGGGTACGCTGCTTGATTGAATAGGTCCACTGAGAATAAATCTTCTTAATCTCTGTACAACCTCTTCATTAATGCAATCAAGTATTTGCAATAGATGGCCACCATGCATGCACATGCCACACGGAAACTTCATGCTTATGGGCTGATTGTCCCTACAAAGCTGAAAACTCAGCAATTAAAACGCCTGATGCCATCATTTGGCAAGCACACAAAAGCTGTTGAAGCAAAAGCTGCAGTATTGAGAATATTACTCTTCCCAAGAATCTATTAGAGACACAGCTTTATTTCTGGAATTAGAATATGACCAGAGCAATCTGACAATGCTGCACAAATTAAATTAGGATGCAATACGGTTTGGAATATAGCTGTTGTTACTGATTTAATTGTTTAACACTTAACCTCTAAGGTAAAGTAGGGGATATTCCAGTTAGTATATAACAAGCAGTATGTTCCTTATAAACATATGAACATTTTCCTTACTGGATTTACAGATCAGAAGTAAGCCACAATTTTAATTCCAGCTCTTCTCTAAAAAAAAAAGGAATATTTGCCTATATTCCTTGCTAGGTATACTTGTGCAAAAAACAATTCCACTCCTATACAGATATAAAAATTCTAAAGGGAAAACATCATATGAGAATGCCCTAGTATTCCTTTGACTGAGACTGTTTAAATATCATTTCTCTGACTTTATACTGTAGTAGTCACTTTATCTGTTCCTTCATGCTCAGTCCTTGGGATTGCCGTGTGCCTTTGACCAAAGACAGTAAATCTAACTAAATCTAAGTTATGTGTGACTGTAATGCTGAAAGCAGGAAAATCAAGAGAAGGGGATCTACTGTGAACTAAGCTGATCAGCAAACTCGTATGTGTGAGCCAGGTTTGATCCACAGCACAAAGCTCTCCTTCTGTTTACACTGAGCCTGACAAGCAAAGTGAAGAAACAGCAGAGGAAGAATTATCTCACCTAAATTAGACCTGCATAAGTAGTGTCTGTTCAATTTAAACTTAATATCTAAATTCAACAGTCACCATTCCTGATGGTAAGTCATCCCCCTTAATTCTAACTTAATGAGTAAATTACTGGCACCTTAGTTGCACCAGTTCTACAGAGGCAGATCAATGATTAGTTTAAAATGTATTGGTTCCCTCTAAGTGGTGGAGTTATGTGAGATGAATCCCACCTTTTCTGACTGCTTTATTACATTGACACATAGGGGAAGTAGCACAGCCAAAACCCACAATAATCTTTTTAGCTTCTGTCATTACTGACCATATATAACACCACACTTTTATGAAAATAGTGAATTCAGTTAAGCCAAGGCTTTGTCTGTAGAAAATAGAAACATGAAATGCCTCCTGATGCTTTTCATTCTTAATATTCACAGATGTTAATATTCATGGATGTTATCCCATGCACGCAGTAGTGCTATATCTCCTCTGCTTCCCTGTTTGCTGGGTCTTCTCTCTGTGGCTGCTGTAAGTATTCTCTTCCCACTGACAGCCTTTGGTGCTTCCAGCAGTGCAAGCAGAAAGCCAATGAGAAGCTTTAGCATTTGCAAACCAAAAGCTGAGGTCTGACAGATCAGAAGAGCTCGCAGACTTCTGGTTTACTCCCAGCACTCTGACTTTATCAGCAGACAGGAAAATAGGTTAGGCACATAATTTACAGAACTACTTCTAGCTAATAGTAGTTCATGTCTGGAGTTGGTTCCATAGGGTACTTTGCAATCCCTAATTTGCCTTTTATATCAGCTCTGTTACATATAGTGGCTTTGGTGTGAGTTAGTTAGTTATATGATGCAAAATTCAATTAGCCTGTGAAAAACAAGGAGGTACCTGTAAGAATCAAGACTACATGCATGCAGAACACTTCCTAACTCATGGTACTTCAGCCAAAAGCTTCTGACTGAACTGAGAGAGACCTTTCTTGTTGAACACCTGAGCAATGTCTCCAAAGGAGCAACGACGCAAAAGCAGATGTCTTACTTGCATCCATGTAAATATTTAACATACACAAATGGATTGTTCTTATTAAGATATTCAACCTGCAACAGTATGCATTTGAACAGTCCTAAAATAACAGACATGTAATCCACACATCACTTTCAAGCATCACTGAAGGCAAATGTGCTTCATGACAAATGAGGATTTCCCAGGGACTTCCAGAGGTAGACAGGAGATTTGAAAGAGCCCTATGAAGGCTGTGAGATGGAGTATTTCTGGATGTTGCCATTTTCTGAGATATCTGTAATATGGTTGTTTTGGTAACTTTTTAATTTCTGCTGTTTTATCATTGGAAGAAGCTGATTCACATTATGACCCCCGAAATTCTCCAGAGAGACCTTGCACTAGAGAGCTGAACTGTTTTTGAGAGGAAAAGTTATATTTCTCTGTTCAAGCATTACACCTAACTGAGAAGCTGAGTCAACACTCCAGGAGCTCCAGCTGAACTCCATGCTTTCTGCATCTACACGGCTTATAGTAACAGCAATAATTAGGGTAAGTTTTGAAGTTGAATTTATGACTCACAGTCATCAATTCACCTTGCGAACTTGCAACACAGCCTGCAAACTTAACACAGCTATATTGCAGAATGAGCCAGAATGAAGTAAATATGTTTTGGTGAGATGAAAAGTCTTACCCATTCATGTATACATGTTATAAAAGCAAATGAAGAAGAGTGTCTGTGGTCTCCAATGACTGCAGGAAATTCACATTTCATAAGACTGTTCAGAATCATGAACGAGCAACAGTGCAAAGAGCTCCAAAATATATTGCCTTGAATACTTTGTTAGAGAAACTATTAATATTTAAGTTGCTTCTTAAAGTGTAAAACTTGCAGCTGTCACTTGAACACATGTGAAATGAGGACAAAGCAAGCTAAGCACCAACAGGAATATTTTAACAAATAATAAAGTCTGTTCACAGTAAGAAGGCTTTGAAAATCCCTTTTTGAATGATGTGTGACCAAAAAATAAGACATGAATGGGAATTTTTCATTTATGGGATAAAAGAATCCATCCTAGGACCAGATTGGGGGGGAGGGAGTGGTGTTTCTGTTGGTTTTGTTGTTGTTTTGATTTGATCGGGGGGGGGGGGGGGGGTGAGAATAAATGTGGTACGCTCTTCTTTTCCTTCCCCCTTGCT
>JBCJKH010013690.1:0-12999 GCA_039877255.1 Loriculus beryllinus | reverse complement strand
TCCCTGTCCATGGCTTGGAACTAGATAATCTTTAAGGTCTCTTCCAACCCAAACCATTATGTTATTCTATCTACCTTTGCCTTTCCCCCACCAAAAACACTAGAGAAAGAAAAAAGGAAACAAAACAAAAAGCAAAAATCAAGATTCTACTTTGAATCTTTAGTACTGATTTCTGCCCTTGATGACCCCTTGTCACTAATATGTATATTTTAAATTAATAACACCTTTATTTTTACTTTCTGAAAACTAGTACGTTCAACCTGACAGCAAACACATGTGTACAGGAAAGCAGTAATGAGCCATTATTTAGTCTCTAGTCCTTGGATAGATCTGTGACCTTCTTCTCTGAAAGAGGTTTTCTTCAAATATATTTAGCAAAAGGAATTTTAAGGAGCTAACATTAGCTGCAACTCCTCTGTTACATCTCCACACTGATCTATAACAATCTTACTGCCTCTCAGAGAGTAACTAGTGATCATGCAAAGATCACAATGACCGATACACGAAAAATGCTGGCTATCATTTCTTGTTATTGTACTGCAATAACATTTTGTTGTTGAAGAAGGATCTGTCTAGGCACAAGGTATGCACATAACAAGACTGTGCACTGAGGATCCTATGCTCTAAATAAGCAAGACTGAATGATAAATAGGGGCAGGATGACTAGCAAAAAAATGAAATAGAGGGCTGAAATGATTTGTCCAGAGTAGATAAGTTACAGAGAAAGGAGCTCAACTACCTCCACTAAAAACTTGTCCAGCAGCTTATTCATCTCAGTTGAGGGACTTTTAACACCAGAGAAACAAACAATACTAACTACATTTCCACATCCCAGCAAAGTTTGAGCAATATGCAACTTGAGCATTATGTAGCTTGAATATGAACACCATTAAAGCATTTTTGCTGGTGAAAACCAGGATACATTACATCCAAGTTACTTTGATATAATACTGAGTAAAATACTATATAAATCAATATCACCATTGTCCTGGGTTCAGCAATAGCAGTCATTTTTCTCCTTCTTAGTAGCTGATGCAGTCCTGTGTTTTTGACTTTCAGCCTGGGAACAGCACTGATAACACTGATGTTTTTAGTTGCTGCTCAGTAATGTTTAGTCTGACCATGTGAGTCTCATGCTCTGCCAGGGAGGAGAGGAAGCCTTGAGGAAGCAGAGACAGGACACCTGACCCAAACTAGCCAAAGAGGTATTCGGTACCACAGCATATCATGCCCATTATATAAACTGGGGGCAGTTACCCAGAAGGACTAGATCACTGCCGGGGTCAGGCTGGGTATAGGTTGGCAGGTGGTGAGCGGCTGCATTCTCTTCCCCTATTATTTCCATTATCATTATTATTACTGGTGGTAGCAGTAGTGTTACACTTTAGTTACTGGGCTGTTCTTATCTCAACCCGTGGGATTTACATGCTTTCCATTCTCCTCCCCATCCCTCTGGGAGTTGAGGGAGGAAGGGAGGGGAGTGAGCAACGGCTGTGTGGTATTGAATTACCAGCTGGGCTTAAACCATGACAATTATCTATAGATATAGATAGAGGACACAAAGCACAGATTAAAACCTAAATCACTTTCTCTTTACCTGTACTGACTGTGCAGCACTAAGCAGTAAAAATTTAATAGGTTGGCATGAAAATATCAGTCAATGACATCCAAAGGGGACAAGGTGCTGACTAAGATGTAATTTCTTTTACTTTATTTCTCTTCATGGGATTGTCATAAAATTACATCACTGGTATTTTCACTGGTAATGGTACGATGGTCCTCAATTCACAAGAAATGTTTTGAGACAGATGTCTCACTATTAAGCTGCTAAAACCTCCAGAATCCTACAAGCAAGATAAATATTCTAATGAATCAAGGCCTGTTAAGTAGAACCTCAAAGTTCTCTTTGCCTACTGATATTAGAGAACACTAATACCTTTGGAATGAAGCATGTTTAAGCACTCTGCTGAGTTGAGCTAGGGATAGACTCTTCCTTGCGGTATGAAAAAGTAATTTTATAGTTTATTCACTTAAAAGGAGCATTTCAAGGAAGAAAATGTATGCTTCTTACTGAAGTTCCCCTATTATAATAACTTATTACTCCTGTCCTCTAAAATGGTCACAGATGAACATCTCTCAAGCAGTGTTTTGTTTTGGAACTGTATATTCTTAAACATTTCTTACACAGTCCCAGTGCTTCTCAAAGAAGCACCACATATTATGATGTTTCTTGGGAAACAATGAAAATTGGCAGAACAGTTTCAGATGTTTAACTTGACATCTAGTTAAAAGCGTGCAATTGCTCACTCTCTTTCTCAAAAAGGTATTGAAGTTCCTCTCAGGGTGCAATGCTAAGGCAAGTGGTCGAGACAGGAATTCAGTTTTGCTGTCTTTTTTTTTCATTACTACTCTATCTTCTTGCCAGATATACACTCTTTATCATAGTACATACTCCTACAAATTAAGAATGCTAAGGATTCTCCTTTTTACCTGACTGATGAAGTTAACTCAGGAAAGCAGTGACTGATAGCATAAATGGGATTAAGAATTGCTGATTTCAGCTGGATGACGAAAGTACAAATCGCCTAAAGAGCTAACATGACTGTGTCATGTTAAATAAAGACTGAAGTTAAAAAGTGGGGGATGTAAAAGACATGTTTAGTCCTCATAACAGAAAACAATATATTCAGCTTTAACAGTATTCCATCTTAGAAGAAATGTTTTGCTTAATTAGCTCAGAGCATTTCACAGGTAGAACTAGGCAGTTTTTCCTTCTGTCGGGACAAGGTGGAATATGAGGATGTTAAGGGACCTGTCAAGGTCACACCACAAGAAGGTGACAAAGTTACACAGTAAGTCACTACTGATTCCCAGCTCTCCTAGAGCATAAAACTACAAGGACTGCAATACAATGCTTCTCAAAGGGTTCTGAGGTACCATATGATATACAAAAGGAAAAGACACTAACGTGTCTAAGGAGTACTTCGAACAAGAGACAAATCAAACACTATCTTAGTCTCAGCTTTATAGCTAAGGGAGATATGGCAGTAAAACGAGTACTAAAAAATCTTGTATAGCTCATGCACTCTCTCAGTCCGTTACATATATCATTAATTAAGTCTGGGTAAACAACTGAGCGTTAGAAAAACACTGAGTAGGGGCCACAGGATCACACAGGGTTTATTACCTTGGTTTTCTCTTCGGTGGCAAACCACGGTACTAGTACGAATACGGTTCGTGAAAAGTAAAACAAAATAAAACGGGCAAACAGACAACCCAAAGGCTCAGAGGGGTCCCGTTGTCATGGAAACAAGTCACCACTAATGAGCTTTCCAAGACGTGAGTGATTAATACCTGAGTCCTGTAAATAAATATTGATTCAAAACCCAAACACACACACACATAACAAACCGACTGCCAGCAGCCCAGTTAATGGGCAAACAAGCAAGACAGCCATCCCGCTGTTCGCGCTCCCCGTCTCCTGAGCCGCGCTGTTTACATACCACCGCCTTGCCGTCCTTCTCCCGCGGGAGGCATACAAAGTTTCCGAAAGGCGAGCTGCCGGCTGACAGCAGCGGGGACAAAGGCGGCTATGGGCCGGGTTAGCACCGATGCCCGTCTCCCGACCGGCGAGCAGAGCTGCCGGGAACAGGGGCACGGCGCCTGTAGGTCTGCTCTCAGGTAGCGTCCGGGAATGAACAGAAGCGCGATCCGAGACTCCCCACCCCAATACAAGCCAACTCCTAACCTTGCGCTAAGTCTCTCGCGGGTCACAGCCACTTTTTCCAACGAATCCCGAAGGAAACCTCTCAGCTGGCGCGCGGCAGAGGGCAGCAGCCACGGTACCACCTACCTCAGGGAGCTGAGCGCGGTGCTTTAGTCCACGAGCTCAAGAGCCGCCACCTCCTTCCCCATCTCTCCGCTCTGCGACTCCCCCATCCCCCTTCAGTCCCCGCCTGCTTCTCCACCTTCTTCTTCGTTCCCCCCGCCTCCGCTCCAACCAGCTGCTCTCCCTCCACCTGGGAACGGCTCTCCAGGTGCCTTCCTACTCGCACCTGCGTCCCTTCTACACCATTGAACCCAGTTCCCCCTGTCCCGCACCTCAAACTCCCCCTCACAGGCACCCGACGCTCCCTTCGTGCCATGGGGCAGGGAGCGCGCTGCCCGACTCGGTTGCAGATATCGCTGCTCGGAGCCGTGTCCCTGCTCGGGGAAAAGCAAAGCCGTTCGGCGGTGGCCACTCACCTTAGGAAAGCCCGGCAGCATCCCCCGGGGTTACGGGGTGGAGGGAGCGCGGGTGGCAGCCTCGGCATCACCGATGGAGGTGATACCCAGCAGTGTGTGGGGCGCTCCTCATGCCCTCCTACTCTTCCTACTCTGTTTCCCTTTCTGGGCGGCTCGCCGAGCAGAGACGCGCAGCTCAGCTGCTGCAGGCACTGGCCGCTCTCCCGCGGGAGGGAGCCACTTAGGCTTCCCACAGGGAAGGAAGGGTGGCGATGGGAGAATTTGCAGGTGAGGTGCTGGCGGCGTGCGGAGCCCCTCTCCGGTGCCCGCGGAGCGGTTTCCCCACTGAAATTGGTTTCTGTCACTGGCTGGCGCGGCCCTCCTTCACGGGGGGGCAGGAGGTGACAGTGCGGCGGATTCCCCCCGGCCGGAGCTCTAACACGCTCCACACGCCGCTCCCTACCCCCGCTCGGTACGAGAGGATTAAGTGTACTTTCAATTTTAAAGAGCATTACATTAATAAAAAGCGATGCGGTGCTTTTAAATCACTCTCGGAGAGTTCAGAAGCAATCCTCTTCGGGAACAGTTTAATCAGAGGGATCAAAGCTCGAGTGCCACGTCCTCCGATGCCTCAGGGGAAGCTTGCCCGCCCAGGGGCCCCGAGAGCTGAAACTCCCTCTGCTTCTGGTTCCTTAAAGAAACGCATTGTAAACTAGGAACGAGGCGGGGGGGGGGGGGGGTGGCTGTTCAGGGGCCCTGCCGTTTGTCCACCTGTCCGTCCGTTCTTCCGTCCTTGAGTTCCTACGGTGCCAGTGAGCACTTGCTGGAGCTGGCAGGCACCGGCACCGCAGCGTAGGGGGAGCGGAGAGCACCGGCCTCTGCTCGGCGCAGCGTCAAAGCTGGGAACCCTGCGCCGGACTATGAATTAAACCAGCCGAGGACAGACTGGGTCTGTCCGCTCAGCGAGAGCTCAGGAAGAGGTGCACGCTTTAGAGCAGTCGAAGCCTCATTTTTTGACAGCGTGACCCTAGCAGACACACAGGGGCAGAGCAGTGGAAGGCCCCCTGACTGCAATGAGGAGTGACGTAAAAGCACACCTGCACGGCTAGCATGACCCTTGCTGCTGCAGCAGCAGAACGGGCCCCTCTAAGGCAAAGCCTGCAGGAACTCTGGGAGAGAAAGAAGATGTACACGGACTGGTGGGCTCACTTCTCTAAAAATGGCTAAATATTCTTTTCCTCTCCCTCCCTCCCTCCCTCCTTTTGCACCACAGCTCTGTAGCCCAACAGGTGGTCGTGACTCAGAGGAGGAGACTGCTCTAAACTGATGTCTATAAATGATCTCATATGAATTCAAATTATAATAAAACCTATTTTTCAGTTACATGTTACTGTGTAAATTGTGCAAAGCAGGGAGTTCCACTGCTGCAAGAGTGATGACTCTTGCCCACTGCATGTACATTATTTATCGTTTGGGGATGTGGAGCTATGTTTAAATAAGGCTGTTTGATAACATAATCTGGATGTTCTACACTGCTACCCTATAATTATGTTTTGGCAGAAGTAAAGCATTATTTCTTAACCCAAGTCTCTCTTCCTGACATATTTTAATTCATAGTCTTGTGTGAAACTACATGTTTTGGATATTCACTCAAGTGAAGCGTGCTTTCTGCAAAGGCACTGCACGTGGAAAGCAGTCACCACAGATATACTTCTCAGATCAGGCAAGCATATATACTACGAATTTCTTCACATTAGAAAATTTACTCAATTGTTTAATAACAGTAAGTTGAACAATTTCAGTGACTAGGTGGGCTGCTGTTATTTTTTCATACAATAATGACAGAGCATAGGACTGGTGGACTACCAGTTCCTCTGTTTGTTTTTCTCTGTGTAGTACTGCTGATTACTCCATTTCAGTAAACCCAGAGAGGACAAGGGCAAAAGGGTGTTCTATTCCTTATTTTTCCTTTCTTTCTTCTTTATAAGCAGATGGTATAAAGGAAGCTCTTCCCACATGGACACAAAGATTCAAAGCCATTCTTGTGAAGTACGCGGGCTTGCACTGCTTCTACATTTTCTTTTGAGCTTCTCTTTCTATTAGAGTGACACACTACCAACCTCATCAATTTCATTGTTGTGTGACCAAAAGAAAAGCTGTGGCCAGATTCTCCTTTAAATAAGAGACAAGTGATTCTGTATTACGGATGCCTATTTCCTAAGAAGCAGACATTTTCAAGTAGGTATATGTGTGAGGGGAAAGAACAGGAGGCAGGGTGTTTATTTTTGTTTGACTCTATTTGAGGGAGAGAAAGAAATGCTGGACTTTTACTGTTTTGAGCTTTCAGTTGGCTTTTGGTCAGATCCCAAATCCACAGGGCTGAAATGCAACACACAGTAATAGGAAATGCAAATTAGGACAAGAAATGAAAATTAAATCCTGATCAGTGATTCTGCCATCCCATGCTAATGCCAGATGCAGCAACCAAACGCTTGTGTCCCAACAGCCTCATCATCATCTGCTTGATGTAGTGTGGCTCTTTTGCAGTAAATATAAAATAAAACCAATCTGATATTTTAGGTAGATAGTAGACGCTTCCTATTTTTCTAAATTGCTGCAAGTCTTCCTGATGTGGCACTCCTCTCATTTAATAAAAGCTGTTTAAAACTGTGACTTCTATAACTGTTCAAACTTCAAGTATGTGTCTGGTATGGAGAGTGACACTGAATATAAGACAAGTGAGTGATTTACCCATTACTCTTGCCTGGAAGCTGTATCAGGCCCAGGTTTCCTGAGTGTGGCAGTGTTCATGATTGAGCTCATACTACCTCAAGGTTTCAAATTTAAAGCTCTGTATAAAAACTCAATAGACGGTTAGAATCCAAGCAGTGATTGCTTGCGTAGTTGTGGTATAAAGAAGCCTTGACTGGGAGCCTCGTTTGGGCCTTGGGATGATACCACAGTAAATAATATAATCATGAAAAATAGCATAGAGCCACTATTCAAAGATTCCTTTTCTCCCTCTGAAGTTAGAAGAAAGCGCTTTTTTTATGTTCGCAACATCTGAGTAGCTAATTTACTGTTTTAGCCACTTATGGGCTAGCTCTGCTGGCTCACATAAACAGCTTTGCTCACAGGGGAACTCCAACTGACTTCAGTAAGAACAAGATCACACCCTAGCTTTTACAGTACAGAGCTCTGCTGAAGCAGCCATGTCAGAGGCCAAATGCTGTAACAATTTGCACGCATGAGTTATGCATAAAGATAAGCATATGTGTAAGCCTTTGTGGGACTGGCCCCAAATTTCTCAGGTTTTCATGACTAAAGATTGTACCTTGCCAAAACCAACAAAGCTGTATTTTTCCATCCTTGGAATTCCATGCTTTTTGCCTTCTGTATAACCATTAACATACACACAGCTTTTTTTTCCTAGGCCACATCAGGAAATCTTAATCATGCATTATGAGTGCAGAATTATAGTGCATGTCAGTATCCAACTAATTTTTTAAATGGCTAATTCACCTTTCTTAGTATTTCAAATAGTTTTCATTTGACTATTAGGACATGAAATGCACACTATTTCTACATAGTATTTGGAAAAGAGTGCCTTCAAGTATTGTTTCAGTCATCTTTCAAAACTCATCTTTAAATATTATCTAGGGTGCATTTGCATGGATTATTCTTTTTTTGTGTGTGAGGGATTTGCATGCTAACAAGGTACAATCAAGGCATTAGATCCTTCCAGATGAGAACTGTTGACATCTGTAATGAATTAACAATCAAAGTGTTGACTGCAAACAGGGAAGTCCAAACTCAGGTGGTTTGGACACAGCCCTGGTTACCATATGGTCCTGAAAGAATGCCAAAGATGGTTTTCAGAACTAAATGTCAAGGAAATGGCTCAGGGACAAGCCTTAATATTGCTGTCCAGGCTGTATATGTGTGTGTGTATCTAGCTGTATATATATGTTTCATTTGCAAGAAGAAACTGATATTTAAAAGTGCATGAGAACCAAGAACACTGGTGTATACTTCTGTAGACATTGACGGAGCCATTACCGTGAAAAGGACTAGCTGCAACATAAACATTTTATTATTGTTTTAATTGGCTGAGGTTTCTAAAAAAGAAAGAAAATGAAATAACAGAAGTAAACCAATAGTTTATAGTTGTGCAAGGATATCTGGCTGTGTGAATTACACACACACAGGGGCACATGTACACAAATACACATGTTCACTTTCAAGCCCACATCTAGGGAAGCAGAGTGGAACATTACACAGAGAAGATGCCTCTGTTGTGCTAGCTTGTGGTAGGGGCTTGTACCGATAAATGCACCCTAGAATACAAGTTAATGTGTGGGATTGGCATTAATCCTGTTATCAGGCAGGAAGGACATTCACTCCTCCTCCCACACAGCAGCCCACTGTGAACTCAGGATACTCATTTTCATTTGATTGCTAAGCAAGTCAGACTGCACCACCTCTCTCCCACTCGCATGCACCCCAGGCAGATGCTTGTTCAGAAGGGAAAGACAAGAGGGTAACTATTTTTGTGTAAGCAAATAAAAAGTATTGGTTACTTCTTTGTGTAGACAGTGGGTGACACTACAAAACCTGACATTTAAAACCCATGAACACTTGTCACAGAACTATTACACAATGGGTGGATTATCCCTCAATAGCTCTGTGAGGCGATATCCAGTCTCTCTCTCTCTCTCTTTCTCTCTCTCCTTTCTTTTAGACACTTTTTGCTCTTTCACTTTCTACTTATTGCCTAGGAGAAAATGTATGATTTCCATTGTTCCCAAAAGGTTAACAGATCTGTGCTTTCAGACTGTGTTACAATGGACTTGTAAAGCAGAAGGTGGAGAGCTGGAGTTCCTGTCTGACATTAAAAGCAAAGGTATCTTTTCAGCTTTCTGTAAGTAAGAGTGCCATATTTTTTAAAGATAACCCACCCTTAGAAATCATTCCATGCACAGGAGAGATGTTACCAGCTCCAAACAAGTCAAAGCTGGATGGGATTGTCTAACTATTTAAAGGAAGGGAAGGGAAGCAAACAGGCAAGCAAGCAAACAGGCAAGAAAGAATCCTAGGTAGGTCTTTGTGGCCACAGTGTCTGGCTAAAATCTCCAGTTACGATAAAAAAGAGGGGCAGCTAGATGCAGTATTTGGACTTGGATGTGGAATCCTTAATAAGAGAAAAAAGTGATGGAGGAACAACTGAAATGTAAGTAGAGTTATGCAAAACAAATGGCAAATGTGAAAGAAAGCAAATTTTGGGACAAGTTCTATATTCTCCACAATTTACAGTTTAAATTATTGTACAGTGCATATCACCCAATAGTTTTTCCACAAGACTAATTTTGTTACGGTCCTCCTTCTGTCAGAGATTATTGTAGAGCTGGATTTAACAGTGGCTACATTTTGTTCCAAATACGGCTACAGTTCAGAGGTGGGATTGTTATTGTTGAATCCTGTCTTTCACATTTTTAAAGGACTCTGAGACATAGAAAGAGCTACACAGATGTGTGATGACTATATTTTACTGGGAAATACAAAACCAAAGAAGGGAGGATAGCAAATAGAGTGGATTTTCTTGTAGTTACAGCAAAAAAAAAAAAAAAAAAATCTTGGGAATTTAGGTTTTCTTCCACTTCTTTAATTCTCTGGGTGCCCTAGACAAGTGGAATGTGTTTTAATTTAGCTATCCATAACATAAACACAAAAATATCTGGTCTCCCAGATGTGCTATGGAACATATTGTTTGTAAAGTATTTTAAGATTCTCCAAATAAGAAGGAATTTATGTTGTTGCGTACTGCTTACTATAAGCCAGCAGGAGCTCTTCTACATCTCACTCCCACACTGCATCTCACTTTATGGAGTCTGAATGGTGGTACACATGAGAGACACAAGGGATCGACTCATGTTCATATTTCTTAGATGGCATAAGTGCTTTTTGCAGGGTAGATTGTTTAGAATTTTGCTGGGATATAGGTTAGCTTCAGGTTGCCTGGTCCTTTTCAGTCCTCTGATCACTGTAGGACATTTAAAGATCTGGTCCAGTGAGGGAGAAAAGGAAAGCTGCTTTTCTTTGAGTCAGAAAAGATTTTATTTTGATGGGTGCACAAATGAGATTTTTCCCCTAATCTCTTGTGCAATTGATTCACGTAATCTCTTTGTAGGCCCATCATATTAATCTTTGTTATTACAAGGGGAATCTAAAACACTGAAAGTGTCAAAACATACTGCTCAACAATAGAGGCCAAGATATTGGATCTCCCTACTCTTTATACTATAATAAAGATTTATATAATTTATGTCTTAACATTTCTCTGGAAATATTCCCCAAAGTTTTTGTTCACAGAAAATAAAAAGAAGTTAAAAAAAGTATTTGAATGAGAAACATGCAGTGCAACATCGAGTCATGCCAGCACAGGAATTTTTCTACTGTATGGTAATGAACTGCAAAAGCTGGGTGAAAGGGTTTTTAATGTGAGTTGGACCCACAGACTGAAGCAAACTTTGCAGAGTTGCTTATGTTTTCCTTTATAGTCAATCTCCATGGCATCTGTCAGTGCAGAGCAGACACACAGAGAAAATAAGCTACAAACACATCATGTAAATAAGTTTCCTTTGCACAATAGTCCATGCTCACAGGATTTAGATTGCCATCCTTGGTCTAGGATCTGCACACAGTGAATGTGCCTTTACTATTAATGGCATGGCTCATATTCAAAATCCCTAATACTAATAAGTGATTACATCCAGAAAAGTATTCCATCCTCCTGTTTTGGATTTCTTACAGATGGACAGGAAAAGGAAATTTTTAACTCCGTTGTAAGGTTTTTCTCCTGTCTGAAATGGAAACTTCCCTTTGATGGGATGCATCTCCCTCACTGTACTGCTGTATCCTCCCTTCTATGCTTAACTTACTGCAGCCATTCACAGAAATGCTTGTAAAACAACATTGTACCAACTGCACCACTGCTTTCATCAGGGTCTGAGTATTTTCCAGAAATTCTCACAAGTTCATGCACTGTTTTAATTATCTCTGCATTGTATTACATTTTCTTCAATATTTTCTTCTTTGCAAACCTTTGCAAAAATGGACACACCAACCACAGGCAGTTTGGAGGACAGGTATTTAGGAGTCCTTCCAGATGACCTATGCCTACGCTTGTAAAATATTAGAGTAAAACAACTACATATCCTTGAGGATCGCAGTCAGAGATGTACTAGAAAATGTTATCTTCGTTTTAAAGTGCAACTTCAATACAAATTTGATTGTTTCATGCGTCTCCTTCCCTTCTTGCTTGTGCACACAACACACCCTTTTGCTAGTGAAAGAAAAAGAAAGAGGTTACTTTGTACTTCAGTCCCTTAACCACGCATTCTTGGGCCACTGCTTTTTTTGAGGGGAAAAAAAAAGAATTTGGGTGGTACACCCACATGAAGACATTACATATCACTCACAA
The DNA here is from genome assembly GCA_039877255.1 of Loriculus beryllinus. NCBI lineage: Eukaryota > Metazoa > Chordata > Aves > Psittaciformes > Psittacidae > Loriculus > Loriculus beryllinus. The sequence goes on along the minus strand of JBCJKH010013690.1, from coordinate 1,295 downwards.
AAAATGGAAAAAACCATTCTGGCTGATGGGCTGGTAGCCAAACTCAGCGAGAAAGCAAGTAGAGGTGACCTGAGTACATTAGAAATTAGAATCATAGAATCATAGATTCCTGCTCTTTCTGGATGCATGGGTTGAAACTTGCCCACTTCTGTCTGAGCTAGATAAATACTGCTCTGTGTGTCTTCCTAGAGGAAAGCATTATAAGTGAGGCTTCTAAAATGAAGGTCCTTTTCTGTTCAACCCAAACCTTAACAAGATGCTGCAGTTTTGCTGTCTTTTGCTAAATGATGGCTGCGTATCTTTGGTGTTCTTTGAGCAATGACTGGTGATTTATTTTTTATGTTCAGGATTAAATGCATTAAATAGTATCACTGTCTGTAAGCAGTAATTACTAAGTATTTAACGTCATAATATTAAACTTGTGTTTCTATAATTTTCATAAAACCAGAAGATTCTTGCAGCTCCTTTTGTGGGAGATTTTGATTTATCTTGCCTAAAGTATTTCTTTTTCCTTCTCATTGCATAAACTATATTTTGCCAGAAAGCATATCAGTCAGTATTGAGTCATATTCAGGTTGCCTAACTTGCCAAGCGGCATCCATTGTGCTGAGTTGCTCACTATGCATAACTATGCAGGGAGAGTAATCTGGACTTTGGGGCAGTATATGGTAGGAGAGAGGATCAGGGAAAGAGAGAAATACCGGGTTTTGGGATTAGTGGAAAACAGAAATTGGAAAAATAAAGTGTTTTGACTGTCAAAAGGGAAGCAGGTTTGAAGGAGTTGCGAAAGAAAAGTGAAGAAATGTAGAAATACAGGGAGAATAAAAGAAGAGGGAAGAAAAGCAGCTCATCAAGGAATACAGAGGAAACTGTAAAGGATGAAAGAATTCAGTTCACTGTAAGGATCTCAGGGCTCCTGTATAAAGCATGTGCAGAATTAGAGGGCTGGAGGTCTTTAATGCCAACTGTGGTGACAGTGACTGTGGTTGCTTCCCAACCAACTGCATGGTGGCATTTACACATCAGGGTTTATGAATCCTACTGTGCTGATTCTCATACTAAAGTCCTTTCAAGGCACCCAGGGAATGCTAGCAACATGACTATCACGCCCATTGGAGTTCTGGACACTCTTTTGGGGCAAAAACACTTGCAAAGAAAAATGTACAAAGGAGTAAATAAAAAGAAGTCAAGGCCAGGACGGACGAAGCCTTGGGTGACATGGTTTAGTATGAGGTGTCCTTGCTTATGGCAGGGGGTTGGAACTAGATGATCTTAAGGTCCTTTCCAACCTTAAC
>JBCJKH010013689.1:6499-21070 GCA_039877255.1 Loriculus beryllinus | reverse complement strand
ATTACTTTTGACTCTGTCATTAGCAAAGTTCTGGAAAGCATGTTTTGCCTCCATTAGCCTTCAGAAATAAAAGGAATGATTGCGTAAGTTGAGATTAATTGTTTCAACCAGCATTCTTCAGTGTTTTGCTGTGGCCTAAACAAAGGCTTACAAATTAATTTCTATTATTTGTATTTTCTAGAGAAGCCACTAGGTTCATGACTGATTTAGCAAAACAAATAGCTTTATTTGTAGTTTTATGCACTTCTCTGGTCACTTACAACAAACATCAGGAAGCGGATAGTTTCTCTCATGATGCCTGCCAAGACTTTCGTTATTTATTCCTGGAGGAGTGGGTAAAACAGAGATTTTTTGTTCTTTTTGTTTCTCAGAGGTGTGTGGATACCTCTGTTAACAAGGACCTCTTTCTTAAATGATAACCTCCTGTAATGATATTGAAGTTCATGGTTATATGACCTCACAATGGCATGTGAGTCAGGGGCTGGTCCAGATGATATGAATCTGGACCATCCTTTCCATCTTCAGAGCAATTTCTTCTTTGCTGTAAAGAAAGGATGAAATGACCCTACAATTTTTCATGTTAGAAGACCAAAATGCAGCTCCTTTTCTTCTACTTAGAGCAGATTCATGCTAGACCTCTGATGAGATCTGGAATTACTTGGCAGGACATGCTTGCCACAAAATAGGACTAATGCCACATGGTCTCTTTCATGGTGTCTTCAGATGAGACAGCATGAGTGTGTAGAAACGGGATGTGAGGCAGGGCCAACAAGATGGAGTGTGTGTGTTCCACCATTGTTTTTTTCAGTGGAGACAAACTGCTCCACAGCTCCTTGAGTCAGCTCTTCCAACAGCAGAAGGAAGGCAGTAGTCAGTAGGATGATATGAAAATTAAGGGATATTAAGAGTCTTGCATAGACAGTACTATAGAAGAAGTATTATTTCTTATTTTGACTGAAGATGCTTTTCATTGCTGGAGATAGTAAAGGTAATTACAATACAGCTGAGAGCTTGGAGTGAAACTGGGTTGAAGGAGACTATTTAGTCCGCTTTTCCAACTGAAATAGACTTTAAACCAAGTGGCATGAAGGAGAGTGTCCCCTATAGACCCATGCAGGTCCTTTCGCAACAAGTTGCTCATCTGGAGGTTCCAGAGGAAGTAAGAAAGATCACATTATCCTTGCCAGTGAAAAGTTGTGAGCTTTATTTTTATGAGTTAGATGTGGATTACAGCTTGGCAACATACATATTCTGTGCACAGAGGGCTTTCAATAAGAGACAGAGGTGATGAGCACAGAAAAGAAACCCCAGGTGATACTGTGGATCATGATATTGTGCCAGAATTTTATGTTAATTGCACACCTTGTTTTCCTCACCTCTGAGTGTGCTAGTTCCTAGGAGAGAAAGAGTTCAAAAGCTTTACTTCAGCAAACAGAAACAGAAAGCCTGCAGTCATTCACACTTAACTGTTAGCCCAAACCATAAGCTGAAAGACAAAGAAAGATGTCCTCTATCTGACGGTGTTGTAAAACCCTATCTCTGCACAATCTTCATGGAAACCTGGCAAGAGCATCTACGATAAAAGAGGCCTCTGACCAACAGAGTCAAAAGGACAGCGTCAATCCTGAGACAAAGGGATTCATCTTAGCCTTGAGACTGACCTGAACTTTAAAGGATCTGAGCCCAGGTGTGCAACGAATTAGAATTGGTCCATGTCATAGTAACTTATAAAAGCAGGCACTGTAGAAGCTGACATGACTGTCACTTTTGCTGGAGAATTCATGGTAGAGACAAAGGCCTCATCAAAATAGCCAAGAGAAGCTATTGGGTATGCTGAGGGAGCTGTGAAATATGTCCCTAACCTTCAAACCTACACGAAAGGGGGCCTCAGCCTGCTCCAAAACTGTATCGGTGACAGATCAGCTGGATCAGGTGTTTTGAGAGATTTGGATGATAAGTCCCTGGAGCTTCTGATAGACATCAAGGCTACATATATCACAAAACAAAAGAGGTGCAAGATGTGATAAGAAGCATCATGTTAAGGGCTTCCACAAGGTCAGGCTGCAGTATTTAATGGCCTGGATTCCAAGTGTCTGTGCAGGATAGTGCGGGCTTCCACCCTCTGATTTGTTCTGCTCCAACAAAATGTTGCAAGCTAAATCTGGGGATGGTATTTTGCTATAGCAGTTCACCTGCAAGGCCCAGAACCACAGATCCTTTGGGCTGTGACATGGATTCACACCTTCTCATTTTCAGGTGTCCATACAAGCATCTTCCGCTGTGAGATTCACATCCTGGGTTGCTGAAACAGCCATGCTGAAATGTGGCTGCATGGCAATTAATAAATATACTAATGGAGTCTTTATTGCATTATTAGGACATTTTAAAATTTACTCTGGGAAACCTTTCAACTCCATTAAATCCACTTTTGTCACAAGATGAAGTGCTGTTCATAATAGTCTCATTAACATTCAGACTGCAGTTCAGCCCCATCCATTAACAGCTGGCAGGCAGGAGTTTCCAAAAAGATCCCAAGAAGCGTTTTCTCTGACCAGGGGCTGGCTTCCTCAACGTGTCTGTTAGTCCTTTGTTGGATGTTTCATGACAGGGAGCCTTTCTGCTAACTGCCCCGTGTACTGCCAAGACCGGCTGTTATCACTTAGAGGTCTGGAAAAATCTGCCTGGAATTCCCACCCTGCTGCTGGGGTCTTTAGTTGACTCAGAAGCTGCCATGAGCAGAAGATGCCCCATGCAACAGCCATGGTCATTTTCTTCCTCTCTCCTGCTTGGCTGACTTTTATTATATCCCAAGTGAAAACTGCTCTAATTAAGTGCATTAGAGCCAGACGTGCTGATTAACGGTGGATGATAACAATGACATTTCAGTGATGGCTAAGAGGCTTCCAAACTCAACCTCTCATGCTCTCACTGATAAAGAATAGATAATTCTTCAAGTGGCAATGATTACACAATAAAGTTTGTATTTGCTCTATTTCGATGAGCTACGAAGCCTGGTTTCACCCAGTGGCTCTTTAGAGTCCCCAGGGCTGGGGTGTTGCCAGCTCAGGATTTTACTGTATTGCCGATGCCTTGCGGATCTGTTTCCTGGAGCTGGGTGATTACAAGGAATTAATGCCTTTGTTCTTTCCTTTCTTCCAAAAAAAAGCCCCAGATCTCCAGGCAGCTACTCCAGAGAAATACAAAGGGAAATTGAAATTGTCCTTAAGTAATCTACTCGAGTGTACAACTTTTGGACAAAATTCAGGACCTTGGGGCACCATTTACTGCTTTGCGTACTGATGATTGTCAGTTCTGGGTCTGACACATCTGGAGCGGGGGAGAAAGCTATTAAATTTTCAATGGGCTATGAGGCTCAGTGGAGAAGCTAGACTGGGCTGTAAGGATGACTTTCTAAGCACTGAGAGCAGCTTTTGCTGAATGAGATAAATAAGAAGCTTGACCTGAAGATTTGAGGCTTCAAGATGTCGCAATTTAGCACTCTTAATGCCAGGATGCCATGATTTACCAGTCCACCCAAACACAGATTCAGTGAGTAGCCAAGCATCGGTAAAACATGCAATAGTCTTCACTGGAAAGGATCCATGGACCAAAGCAGACAAAAAAGAGTAAAGCTCCTGCTGAAGTTATAAATGGAACATGGTCAGGCTGCTTTGTTACAGGACAGTGCCTGCCATGAGACAAACCCTCATTTCCTCAGACCTGTCTACCATCTCATGGCGCAGATAGTGGTAAAACCTGTGGGGAAGGCACTTTTGTGACTGGAATCAATGTTTGTCCACAGCTTTGCATTTCAGAAGTTAACTCTTTAAAGTTTATAGACTGAGCACAATGTCATACGGTGTGGAATATCCCTTTGAGCAGTTGAGGTCAGCTATCCTGGCTGAGTTCCTTCCCAACTTCTTGTGCCCCTCAGCTTCCTCGTTAGCGGGGCATGAGTATCGAAAAGTCCCTGACTTAGAGTAAGCACTACTTAGGAACAACTGAAATAATCAATGTATTTATTACTCTCATTCTAAATCCAAAACACAGCACTGTACCAGCTGCTAGGAAGAAAATTAACTCTACCCCAGCTGAAACTGGGACAACATCCCACTGCTAGAACATAATGTGATTTAGTGGACAAACAGCAAGACATTATAGTTAGGTTTTACAGCTGCTAAGTGTATTAGTCCTTAAGCAAACATCAAATGGGATTTTAAGCCCTGGTTCTTTTGAAACATCAGGCTTCAGAGGAGAGCTATTTTCTTATCACATCTAGTATTGTGTCTTCAGGCTGCAGGATATTCTCAAAAAAAAAAAAGTCAAAGCAGAGTTCATCCCTGATGTATTAAGCTTCATTCAGTTTGGGCTTTTGCATTTTCTCCTGTACAAAATTCCTGCTCCTTTCCGCTCTGCCTCTAGTATCCCAGCTGTTCACATTTCCTTGGCTCAGGCTTTATGAAAAGAAGCCAAGAGGCAGATTTCAGTGAAACCAAGAGAATTTGCAATTAGCCCCACCTTTTTCAGAGAAAATATTATATCTGTGTCACGAAGTATGCTTTATGTAGTAGCATGGCAAAGTAGCAGCATGGCACAGTTCCCGTAACCACATCTTACCAGTTTGCTGAGCCCATATCTCTATAGGAACTGTATCCCTACAGGTCTCCTACAGAGGAAACAGAAGATGCTCATTATATTCACAGCTGGGCTATCCTGAACCTCTCTTTGAAAATCAGAGCAGTTCAATTACACTTTTTACTCTCATTTTTACCCATTTCTTCATTGCTGGTTGTCTCTGGAGTGCAAGATGGTCACCCAAACACAGGTCAAAGTTGGGATTTACTTGAGGTGTTACAGAATATTGAAATATTTCACCAGGCTTTGCATCCTGCTATTTCACTTTGAAGAAAGATTTATTATTTCTTCCAGCTGCATCTGTCCTATTCTTACCTTGTGTTTGTCATACACTGAGTGGCTTTAACTCACCAAGATAGCAGAAAGCCACCCCAGAATATAGGTTCCTAACCTGCCAGGCTCATTATTCATGTAGCTCACTGGAGGGTTCATAAGCAACAGGAATTGGCTCAAGGGAGAAGGTAGGCTCACAGGGCTCAGAGAAGGTGAAGGTTACAAAGAAAGACAAAGGGATGAGGAAGAAGGTCCCTGCCTTTCAGAAAAAACAGCTGTGTTGCCTCAGCTGACCACGCACCAAGAGTTGGTTTCACCCATGGTGCAGCAAGATCAGCAAACCCTTCTGGATACATGTTCATTTTTAAAAGTGGAAAAGCTATTTTCTTTATTTCTGGCCTGCCACTAAAGACAAACAGTGGTCGTCCCTGCAGGCTCCTCCTCTCTCATTCACCCTACTTCCCTTTGCACAGCCACAGGCTGTCCCACACACAGGAGGTGTCTAAGAGAGGCTCTGAGATCTGTGCTCAGAGCCAGGTTAGCACATATCACTGGACAGACTTTCCTTCATCCTAATCGACCTGCAATTCTTTTTTGTATAACTGGGGAGGCAAAACCCCTCCACCTCAATAAAACTCTGCTTCCCCCACTGTCCTCCAGGGTTTATATTTATCATGTGCTGTGTTTCTGCTCAGGCTTCTCCTCAACACTCCATGTTGTCTATTCCTGTGTATAAAAATGATCTGTGTTGACGCAGGACTGAGCGGGCACTTCATATTACCAGCTCCAGCATTTGCCTGTGTCCTTTATTTCATGCAACAAAAGCATATTTCACAGGAAGGTGATTTCTTGAATGGTTTTCTACTGACAATTCATCTAAAAAGAGATGCTGCTAGGGGAGGCAGAAAGCTGGGTTTCGTCCACTCGTTCAGCAAAGTTATGGGGAAATTGCTTAAGGCTTTGAGGCTTCTGCTCTGGATGTAGGGGCTCCTGGTCCTGCTGGTTAATGGAATGGGAAACAACCCCTCTTTCAGGGCTTGCTGGGTCATTTTTGCAGCATGAGGGTCTCTGGGAGCTGAGGCAGCAATGCTTTGGCTGAGCTCCCTGAAACCACCACTACCAGCCTCCAGTCTGCCTGCCCTCCCTGCAGCCTACCCTTACACACCAGACACCTTGCAGGTCCTCGCCAGTTCACATTAGCCTGCCATAAGCAGGGGCGTGCTTGCTGTTCCCTGCTCTCTCTTCTGCGGCAGCAGGCTCTCCCCACTGCTGCTGGCTGAACTGGTTTTAATTATTCTCTTTGGACCTTTTTGCACAATAATGAACAGTTAATTGCAAAGAATCAGACAAATTTGGTGTTCTGGGGAAGGACAGAAGGACAGAGAGGAGAAGTGACTAAAGCAGGAGCTGACTCCAGTGATGGGCACAGCTGATGGCAAGCAGCTGTTTGGAGTAGAGGATGGGAGAGGGGCTGCAGTGAAGCCAAGGCATCTGTTTCTTCTGTGTGTGAAGAATCTTGACTTTGCAACTCGCTTTTGGCACACCACCTCTGTGGTAAGGCAATACGGCTTGGTTTTGCAGGCAGTACTGTTAGATCCCACTAGTCTGTGGGGAAAAAGTCTCACTGGAAAAACTGAAAGGTTTAAGAAGAGATGGCAATGCTGCTGCTTTCCCTGGAGCTGCATGAGCCATTCCCAGGGCTCTTGGAAAAGACCAATCATGCTGGAGCTAAGCTCCAGGGAGGTGAAAGCCTCATGGAGGTGGCCCTGGGCACATGGCATGACCCCAGCTGCAGCGAGGTCCCTCAAGGAGGGTCAGACAGGCGCAGAGAAGAACTCATGAACCAATGGATGATGCTCTCCTTGGCCGGGTTTTGACTGTAGCCCGCTGATTTACTGTTTGACGCTGGAGTTGGCAATGAAAGGGAATTCAGGGGTTGATAATTGTTGACGATTTCATGACTGCCATATTCTGAGGCGTGGTTATTTGGTTTTGTTTTAATAAGGGAAAGTGCCACCTTTTTTCTGAAATCACTATTAACTTCTCAACAACGCTTCTCATGGCTCTGAAGGCGCGCAGGAAAGGCGGAGCTGTTGTTCCACCTCCTCACGACCATCCAGCCCTCACCTCATGTGGCCATGCAGGGTGGGGGGGGGAATTCCCGGCAGCGGGGGGAGCCCCTGACGGCTGCGGCGGGGTTTGGGGTCCAGCTGCGGGCACAGGGCACCGGAGGCGACACCCGCTGCTGCGCCGGGCCTGGCCGGCAGGGGGCAGCGCTGTCCCGGACAGCCCTGCGCTGCGCAGCTCAGAGCCCTGGGGCTCCATCGCCGCCCATCAGTAGGGTCCGGTTTTCCAGGCTGTGCTCCAGGGACTCTGTAAATGCCACCCTGCCTTTGAGAAAGTCTGAAATGTTAATTAATGGGGAGAAAAGAAAAAGCCCTTTTCCAACGCACCGCTATATTAAACTTGCGACGCTATAAATCGGCTCCGTAAAACTGTAACTCAAGGGACGGGTGTTAGACAAACCAGACGCGCTGCTGGGGAACGGCAGTCTTTACAAACTGTATCATATACAAGTTTCTGCAATGTACATAAAACTTCCTACTTTGCACCCCTATTAGTTGGGTTTTACAGGATTTTGAGGGATAAAAAAATAAAAATGGCACGCAATACAAACAAGGAAATCAATTCTGGAAAATAAAAGTTAGCGTGAGCTTGCATCCGAGAAGTGAGTGATGGTTCAGGCTCTTCTATTTGTTTGTTTGATAGTTGAGGTGGTTTGAGGAAGCAGGGTTAATTTAAAAGTATTTTCTTTCCAGTTTCTTTCGCTCCTTAGCTTCCAGCATGCAGGTCAGTATGGGCACTGCTGTGTAATGAAGGCATGGTAAAATCGGTTATTCTCTAAATTTACAATCTGATCTCCTGATTTCTACCCCTCAAATGAAAATCCTCTGGTTTGTTCCCTATTGGGTTTTATTTCTATTCGCAAATGAACTCAAGGGGCTTATTCTCCCCATCTTTCCTCCCCCCACAGTAGAAAAAATACTCTCTTGTGTTGTCCATTTTGTTTTGACCTTCAAATTCTTAACTCCTGTCTTTCTCCTCCTCACTAGAGGAACCCTGGCAAGAACTTTTGCAACCATAAATAGTCTTGCCATTATAAAGCAAGAGCAGAGGGGATGTAGCTCTCTCTCCCCAGAAGAGGAGGGCAAGAGTAAGCAGCTTGTTAGTCTCGTTTTCCATATGCGGGAAGGGAGAGCTGCACTTCATTTTGAAGTTTCATGCGACATCACAAATCAGGGCCTCTGGCAAAGAGGGGAAGCAAACACCAAATATGCTGAAGTGAGTAACTATCCATAGTGAAGAAAATCCTTTAATGTAAGCGCGGTGTATGTGATGCAGTATTTATTTACCACAAAGAAACTGCAAAGAGCACAGCATTGATTTCTTGGGTTTTATTTTTCAGGTCTGTTTCTCGGGCTTGGCCTGTTGGGAGGATTTTCTGAGAAACATTTGGATAGATGATAGCTGGATAGCTTGAGCCCTGATCCCTGGACCAGAGCAAGGCTTGCCGCTCACAGTGTTCCTGGAATGACACAGGGGCCCTGGCTGGAATCAGGCCAGGACATTACATGAAACTGCTATTGTGACACTTCTGCCTTTGATGGCCAGAGGACAGACTTTCTGCTGTATCTTTCTGCAGCATTTGACTCTGTTGACCATGAAACCCTGCTGGTCCATGCTGAGGAGGGGTTTGCAATCTGGCAGGAATGGTTTGGTGGGCCTTACCCAGCTAGCAGAGAGGTGGACTCACACCACTACTGCTAATGCCGGGATGTGGTGCTGTCCTACAAGGAGCTGTGCTTTTTCCTTTTTTGCCAACCCAATTGAGCACAAAGTCACAAAGGTGTGTGACACTGCTACAGCCCAGAACTCTTCAAGAGATCTAGCTAATTGTGCCATCCCGTCTCACAATACTTAAGAGAATACATAGTCAAACTCAATGTCTCAGTCTTTGAAATACTTAGTGGCCTGGACCAAAGTATCTAAGAAAGTCACCTTATGAGCACCATCTGAGTTACACGAGTCATGCCATTTCCCAGTGCAGCGAAAAGTGAGATGGTCAAGAGGTATCTCTCTGATATCATCCTCCAGGCGTTGTAAGCGTTGCTCAGTGTCTCTCAAAAGTGAGGAAAAAATCTCCTTACCTGGGATGGTGCCCATCCCACACGTTGGCTTCAAAGTGATGGCAGGACAGCATGGTTACTGGTGCTGTGTATAATCTCTCTCTACCAGTCTTTTTATGCACACACACACATCTCCCACATACATAATGCTTATATTTAATTTTGTGTACGTTTTCTAAAGAGGGGGAAAATTGTCAAGTGAATTCAGAATAAAGAGGTAAAAATAAGCATCCTGAGATAGTCACAGGGCTGGTAGTACTAACAAGAGAGCCAATTCCTGGCTTTCTTTGGTACAGAAGTTAATTGCGGACATCTAGGATTTAAAGACTTTGTGTTATTGATGGAGGTGCGTTAGCAACAGGAAGCATTGACTCTAACATTTAACTGGAATTTAGCATGTACAGTAGGTTGTCAGGAGAAAGAAATAAGAACAAAGGAGACTGTTATTATCTTTTATTATTATCTTTTAATTCTCCCCCTGTTTTCTTTCTCCATGCTCTCTCTCTCTCAGTCCTCTCTGTTTCAATAATTACAATAATCAACTTACAATGATAACAGAAATAATCTCCTGCAAGATAACTAAACAAACCACATGTTATCTGTACTGAACTGTGCTCACTTACAGTAGGTATATCACTTATGGAAAAGCCAATAAAATTTTAATTAAAAAAAACATGTAGGTTGTCAGTTAAGATGCAAAAAGGGCGTGCAAACGCACACAAAGTGGTCCACAAATTGCTTGGTGTTTGATAGAACCAGTAGGAGGGCAAACCCACCCAAACCAAACCAAACCAAACCAAACTAAAACCCTCCAGGTTTGAGGAGCTCTATTTATGTTGCTCTATACAGAGCACTAATTGCCTGGGAATTCAAAAAGCAGGGGGAGGGAGAATTCTCCCTTGAGCAAAATCACATCCACCCACCTCCACAGGGCTGGGAGCAAGCGTGCAAAAGTTAATTAAAGATTTTGCGTTTCCCCACCACAGCGCTGGATTCATAGCTCTGGATCCTGAGATAAACTAAAGCTCTCCCACGCTTTATAGCTAGTATGCCTTCAACCTTACCCTGGAGGCACCACCTCTAGGGATTAGATGTTTGGTTTCTCTGGTGTATTTGAGGTTTGGCCTCTCTGCTAGGACTGAAAAGAAGAGGACTGATGAATGCCAACTGATAGGTAGGTTCTTGTCTCACAGGAGCAAGGCTAGAAGTAATTACCTAGTCACTAGTTAAAATGGCTTGAGAAGAGTCCACATTCTCAGTGCTGTTTGCTCTAAATACACGAGTATACCGCATAAGGACTATTTGGCATAGAAACAACAAAAGCGAAGGATTTCTGCATAGGTACTGTGAATGTGAAACAGTTCGTCAGCTGACCAAAGCAGAAGGTTTGCTGAAGAAAATAATGATGTGAGGAAAGTCCTTGACACTGCTCAGTGCCCTTTGTTTTTCTCACTCCCTATAGTCTTTCTCTCTTTTAGTTCTGGATTTAATCCTGGCATGGTGTCATGGTCTTTGTGCTACTGGCAGGCCAAGGATGGTGGCTTCAGCTATCCCTTTGAAAGCAGAAGTGCATAGCCTTCACTCAGACTTTTCTCCAGGCTCTGTTGCTGAAGGGCATCACTAGGAGGAAATTTCAGCAGTGATGGGATGATCAGCATGGGTCAATGGTTGTGTTTTGCAACCTTATCCCTTCCCTCAGTGAGTAAGCAACCATGTCCTAAGACAGTATCCTAGCACAGAGAAGACCTTTAGGATAACAGCATGATAAATGCCTTTGCGATGTGAGAACATCCCAAGCCAGTGTCTGTAATTCCTTCATCTGTCATGGGTGATATCCCCTGTGAGGCTCCCCAAGGCAGCACTTTCATGTGGAGAGGAGTGAGGCCACGAGGTGGAAGGACCAATTTCCTCAGCAAGAATGTTGCTATGGTATGCCCGCTATCATAGGACAGTGAGTTTTGAGGCTATTATAGGTAGATAATGCTTACATGTTGCTCTTTACATTTACAGAGATCTACATGCTGTACCTAACTGCAGAACCACAGCAGCTTGGCAAGGCAGAGCAGTTAGGATAAGCCTCCTTTTAGACAAGACATTGAGGCAAGGGTATTAAAATGCTTGACCAGGGTTAAGAGATGTGGGGTCAATGAGAAAGCCAAAGTTAAATCACCAGACTTACATATTCCCGGTTCTTGTGCTTAACATGTGTCTTAGTCAAAGAAACCGATCTATATGTGTACAGAAAACAAATCAGGACATAAACCATTTTGAGATCTTCAGATGAAAGGGAGTAGTACGTCATTAACACCAGTTTTTGCCATCATAGCTCTGCGCCAGGCAATAAAGGAGAGGCAGCTTCTGGCCCTGGCCAGGCAGGCTGAGGCCAGCCTGAGGCCCCATGGGGCAGCCCAGAAGAGGTCTGTGGGCTGGTGGGCCACATAGCATGGTAGCCAGGTGTGAGCCTGGCTGAGCAGTGGGATGCGCAAGGATCTGGAAAGACCTGCCAAAAGCAAAGTGGTTTTAACTTTCTTAAATCACTTGTTCTGGTACTTGAGTACCCTGGAGGAGCTAGACCCTTGCAGAGATTGAGGGAGAGGATTAAAAATAACACGTGTGGCTTCCCAAAGCTTGGAGGGGAAACTGAGTCACAGTGACTAGTGCCCTAATGAGCCACAAACACGAGCCAGGAGAACTTTGTTTCGTTAGCGCTTCCTCTGAGGATGAAACTTGGCACCCTCTGTCATCCAGAAAGTCATGACCATCAGCCACGATTAGACAGCTGTAAGCTGCTCAGAACAATCTCCCAAAATGAAACCATAGAGGCATTTAGGAGGCTGAAGCAATTCCTGCCTGGGAAAGAGGAGAGGAGCATGGCACCGCCAGCTAACTGCCATGGGCTTGCTCCAGGTTGCATACACAGGATCTCACTTTGTCCCTCTCAGAGAAACCTCTGCATCCTGCTGCAACCTTCACGCAAACCTCTTGCACGGGGTCCCTGTGTGAAGTGGGGGCAGTTTCCCCTGCAGCAGGCAGTGACTGGCAGATCCAGCTTTTTTTTTTCCTCCTGTTTTGATTACAGAACTGCTCTGTTATTCCAGCAAGTCTGAAATTAGATACAGGTGCAAATTAACTAAGTCACAAGTGCATTACATTTGGTAATTTTTCTGTCAAGAGTCATGCTGAAGGGTTGCAGAGAATAACAAGAGCAGCTGAGAGCCAACCGGCTGGTCCCCGTGCGCCTGGTCGCTGAGCGCGCCTCCCTGTCAGTGACAAGAGGCAGCAGCATCTATTTGCACAACGCATGCTGCAAAGCTACCCCCTTCCTGTTGATTTTCTACCTTTGATTTTTGCCTGCCATGCCTCATGGCTGGCCGCAACAGTCTTTTAGTACTCACTCCTCTGACTGCAGAGCGGTAGTTGTCATGGTTATGTCGTGGTCCTGGGATTTCTCAGAGGTAGCAGAGGAAAAGCCTGGATCCTCCTCCTCCTTTAGTGGTGTAGGCCCTGTGTTTATTCCAGCTGAAGAGAGAAGGGCTGTTAGCTGTCAGTCTGCCCAGCTATGACAGGTAGATGAAGGAATCCAGCTCCATCTGCACCAAGAAGGTACATAGGGATCTTCTGCCCCTCCTCAACCCAACTGCTGCCTCTCCCTGTAACTTGCAAGAGACCAGTGATTGCGGGGGCAGCTTCCAAGCAGTCAAGATAATTCAATCAGTTGAGCTGTCATAATGCAACCATCAGATGTCTTGTCTGTCTTCCTCATCTCTAAGGAGGTGTGAGCATCTTGTGTAGAGTATGGTATAAATAGCTTGGATAAGGTGGGTGGCATGGGACAATAAGACAGTTGGAGAACTTCTGGAAGTGTTATTCTGTTGCAGCTGCTCACAGCTGCACAGTATTCATTTTGTAGAGGGGACATTTCTGGCTCCCTCTGACAACTCACTTGTTACTTGAGTTCCAAGGATGCTGAGATTCAAGTGCAGGAACTGTGGTGAGTCTCAGTGCCAGCTGCTTGCCATGGGAACTTTCTGCCCTGATGTGCACCAACTGGCCCAAGATAGAGATTATGGGTTGCCTGAGACAGGGAGCTGAGCCTCCCCAAAATTCCCAGATGAAGCTGTGCACTTACCTGTCAAATCAAGGTTTCGGTGTGCTGGCAGGTCAGTGTGTGGATAAAGCTTGTCCTGCTGCTGTCTCATAGATAAGTGAAGGGCTTAATTCACCAAGTAGTTAATCTGGAGTACTTTCACTAGTGCTAAATCCATACCATTTATTTAAAAATTGAATTAATGGTTTTATGCAAATTTACAAATTAGTGATATAATTGCATCAAATAATAGGTATAGTGCTGCACAAAGCTGGGCAAGGAAGCCATTTCAGGCCTGGGTTTCCTCATGCTGTGGTATTCAGACAGCTCCTCATCCGAGAGGAGCTGAGCTCTTTGCATTTGCTGAGCTCTTTGCCTTTGCTGGGGTGTACACGTGGCTGAGATAGGGCTTCATCCCCCTCTCCCTCACCTGAGAGCTACTGCATTGCAAGGAATATTGCTCCCAGACACTCAGGGCATGCTGCAGATGCCTTCACGGTTTGGCTCCTTATTTTGAGAGAGGGAAAATTGTCATCAGCTGGTCACATTTTGCTCAAGAATCGTGTGTTCCGTAACCACAAAAATAGGTCAGCAGTTGCAGACCTGATTTCAGCAACATTTTTGTGTGTCAAAGTGTCAAAGGTAAACACACTTCTAGAGCACAGCTTCTGTGAACTGCTCATAGTGTTTCATCCTGGACTGAGATCTTCCTTTTCCAGCAGCCAGAGCTGCCTTCCAGGAACGCAGAATGTGACCATCCAAACAGGTCCTCTGGGTCAGACCCAAGAGCCACTTTGCTCAGGATCCAGTATCTGGCAGCAGCTGTTGCCTGGAGAAGAGCACCAGAAATAAGCCAATAGTCGATGACGCTTCCTTGATGTGCTTTTGGATGCCTGTGGCCTGTAGCCATGGGACCTCCTGAGGCAGAAGTGGCACAGTGGGACAGTGACAAACTGGCTCTCACGTACATGCTGTGCTGTGCCCTGACTGTCTTTCAAAACAGCTTTATCTTCCCCCTTTGTTATTCCTGAAACTTTCCTTATCCCAGTAGATTTTAGTTGATTTATGGAATATTCCAGCTTCCTCCTTCTTGGGATTGGATCTCTCCCTAAAACATTTTAATTGTAGCGTATGTAGGACATAGAAACCTCTTAAGTATTAGGTGAGAACATAGCCTGTAGCCAGGCACCATCAATGCTGGGTTCAACCCATACCTTCTAGATGCAAGGAGGAGTCAAAATTCTCTTGTATGTTTTAGAAACTGGAGTGGAAGCAATCATCTTTCAGGAGCTGAAGGTGTGTGGTTCACAGACACAGGAAAACACAAGAAGTCTGATAAGCAATCACTGAAGTTGTTTAGTCCCTCATGGTTTCATGGTTAGTGTTCAG
>JBCJKH010013687.1:0-18544 GCA_039877255.1 Loriculus beryllinus | reverse complement strand
GCCTTGAACACTGCCAGGGATGGGGCAGCCACAGCTTCTCTGGGCAACCTGTGCCAGTGCCTCAGCACCCTCACAGGAAAGATTTTCTTCCTAATGTCTAATCTAAATCTACCCTCTGTCAGTTTAAAGCCATTCCTGCCCTGTCCCATCCTTACTTGCTCTTATAAAAATATTAGTAAAGGGTGGACTCCTCTTTGCTACTGTACAATGTTATTAACCCTACTCTTAAGTACTTAGGTTCTGATCAGAAAATGGAATACAAACGGACTACACCGACTACTCTTTGTACACAGAAGTTAAATGCAGACACCTAAAATCCAGACGCCAAAGGAAAACAGAGAAGACCAAAACTCAACATATGGCTTGTTTTGGAGAAGAGCGTTAAATTAGCTCCTGCTTGAGCTCCACAGCGATTAAGAAACACGGGAGGTGGTATCCTGAGCAGGCTGAACTGAACTTCCCGCCGGTGGCACTGAAAGGGACAGTCCCACCTCCTCCTTTGTTTGTGGCACAAGTTCCTGCTACTTCTCCATCAGCACTACCACCCTTCACAGCTGGGTTCGGGTTTTTCATCCTTTTCAGGTGCTGCTGTTTGTGGGTACAAGACCGACACATCGCACAGCCAGCAGGAGATACTGCCTGCAGCGTACCCCTCGGCTTCCTTAAGCATTATTGTGCATCCACACGCATACCCGAAGTCACTACGAGCACCCGGCGGTGTATGCCTGCCCTTCGGGTCTCCTCACCCCTGAAGCGAGGCTGGTGCTGCGGCACCAAAGCTGCTGCCCTGTCCGCCCCTCACCTCACCCTTTGGGGATGCCCTCACAACTTCGCCCCTCCCGGGACCCGGCAACCACCCCGGGCAGGCTCCGCTGCTCCGAGATTACCTTGGGGGTACCTTCCGACCAACATCCCGGGTTCGTTTCTTGTGGAACGGCTAAACTCGGTAAAGGCGGAGGGTAACCCGCCACGGCCGGCGGGGCAGACAGCCACCGTCCGCCAGGGGGCGCCCCAGCCACAACACGCCGCCTCCCCGGCAAGGCCTGGAGTGGAGGGAAGACTATCCACGCGGACGGGCCGCCGACTCGATGGTGAAGAGAGGGAGGCGGGGCGCTCTAGGCGGCGGCGGCGCTGCACTCTATGGTGTAATGGGAGGAGCGGCGGGGTACGGAGGAGGGCTCTGGCGCGGCCGGTTTGGCGCCTTCCGCGGGCACGATGTCGCCGCCGAAAGGTGAGGGCGGAGGCGCTGGTCAGTCAGGGGAGCCGTGGCTGTCGGACGGAGGTGCGGACATAGAGGGGGGCAATCCCCACCCAAGATGAAGAGGGACTCGCGAGCCAGCGGCTCCCCCCTGTTCAGGGGGAGTGGAACCATCCTCCCCGCCGGGAGTTGCGGCGGCGGGCGCCACCACCGCGGGAACGGGGGGGAGAGGGGGTCTGGGGGGGGCCGTGGCGGGGAGGGGCGCTCTCCCTCTCCCCCCACGCCTTCCTTCCCGCCCCCTCGTTGTCCGCCGGCGGGGCTGTGTGGTGGAACCGCCGCCTCTCCCGCTCCGCCGTGTGTGAGCCGCCGTCCGGCGGGGCAAAGGGCGGCCGGGACTCGCTGGGCCGCCGGTGGCGCCGCCGCCTCGGAGCCGGCAGCGGCTGAAGGTGGCCTTAAGGGCGACGGTGCCTTTGTGGGCCGGTACCTTCGCTGGGGGTGTTTGAACATGGTGGAAGCGCATCGCTTTCGATGCTTAGCCCGGGGCGCTGGGGGTGGTGTGGAGACAGACCCGCCGCTCCTCGGAACCCTCCCTGCAGGTCACTGAAGCCGCCGGCTGCCCCTGGGGTCCGCTGGAGTGTGGGCAGGGGTGCCGGAACCTCGGCTCTCCCGCAGCCCTGGGGCAGGCAGCGTGGACTTAAATGCTGCAGAAGTCGTTGGCTGTCCCTCTGCTCGCCACCCCCATGGGGGCCTTGCTCAGGGAGCCGCAGATCCCGGCAGCGGACTCAAAGGGGAGGGGAACCCCGGGAGGACAGGGGCTGGGAGCAGGAGGGTTTCTCGCAGCCTAGGTAGGGCCGGGTGTGAGATGATGCCGCCGCCCCGGCCGGCCGCACGCTGTGTGTGCTCCCCGTGCCTTGGGCTTCCGTTGACAATAGCGGTTGTGTGAGCTCTGTCGGAGGCCCATGTGTGTGTCCTGAGGCTTTTGGCCTTTCTGGTCCCTTTTGCTGGAAATCGTTCCGTAGAATCACAGAATCAACTCGGTTGGAAAAGACCTGTAAGATCAAGTGCAACCGTTACCCCAGCACTGCCGCGACCACCAGTAAACCATGTCATTGAGGGCCTCATCTACACGGTTTTGAGCGCTCCGAGGAATGGTGATTCCACCACTTCCCTGGGCAGCCTGTGCCAGAGCCTGACCATCCTCTCTGTGGAGACATTTTTCCACTCTAAACCTCCCCTGGAGCAGCTTGAGGCTGTTACCTGTTTTTTTGTCACTTGTTACTTTGATAAGAAATCAGGCACCTCCTCTGTCCATTTCATTCGAGTGGGATTTACTGAAGCCAATAAAAGAAACTCTGAGAAAGAAAACAGCATCTTCTTTCAGCTTTAAGCTTGTTTTAATTTCTAAGCTGGTTTAAGTTCAGGTTTACCAGCAAGAAGATACAGGTACCCCAACTAAGCTTTTCTTCAGCCCCCAGTGCTGCATTGGTACTGATGCAGACAGGGGAGCCAGGCTGGAGAAACCAACCACAACCAGCTTTTCACATATGCTAGAACTGAAAGGGTGGTCAGGCATTGGCACAGGCTGCCCAGGGAAGTGGTGAAATCACCATTCCTCAAAGTGTTCAAAACCGTGTAGATGGGGCCCTTAGGTGGCATGCTTTACTGGTGGTCTTTGGCAGTGCTGGGGTAATGGTTGGACTTGATGACCTGACAGGTCTTTTCCAACCCAGCTGATTCTATGATCATAGCTTCATTATATCCTGCTGCATTTAGTTTGCAAACCGCTGCCAAACTGGGACATTTGTTTATTTATTTATTTTCAAAGAGTAGTTAACATAGGCAAGGGTTAAATTTAGTTTTAATTTGGTAGTGCATAGACTTAAAATCTTAACGTGTAAAAACGTGTTGTTGTTATAATTTCTGTCAGCACTGAAATGTCATTAGGAAATCTGTTCTTGTAAGGCTGCACTTGATTAACTTTGTTTCCTGGCTGTTGTGGCCTTGGGTTCCCACCTCCCCTCTCCAAGATCCAAATGTAATTTATAAATGGATTACAGCTTGTAAGTCTCTCCTAAGCATTGTTAGTCCAAAAACTAATTGGCTCTACCTTTTAAAATGGTTACTGACGTGGGTGAGATTTTTATCAGTAAGGAAGTAGCTAATTTAGACGATGGCAGCAGCAGGAGGTATTAACTGTACCTTGCAGAAATGTTATGCAATAGGAGACATCACTGACTGGAAAGAAAAGTGAACCCAAACATCAGTTGCGCTGGATTCAGCAATTCATTCCCATATTAAACGAACAAAGTTATTACAGATCTTCCTGGAGTTTATCTGTTAGCTCATTCCCTAATCAGCACAGGAATATAAACTTATGACAATTAGAATTATGTTTCTTTGGAATATTCAGATAATGGCCTGAAAGATGCTGCTGAGTGACCAACATCCAGCTACATATAATAAAGAACAATTTACCAGCTTGGAAGATGGTTTTGTAGACACTACCCATTTGCTAATGTCTCATGTCACAAAGGTCATGCCTCTGTGCAGAGCAGTCTTGTTTGGAGTTGCCTGTGTTCTCTTTTAATGTTAGGGATGCAGTCTGAGCTGTTCTCTGGACTGGCCACGTTCACCCAATGGAGCTACCAAGCCACAGAGGAGGGCAGCTGTGTGGAAAACTGCCTTTCACCAGCTGGCCTGGGACTGGCTGACTCCCAGATTATGCAGGAGAGCAGTTGATCTGGGGCAAAACTGTTACAAGGATTGCTATTGTTGTTCCAGTGTAGCAGTGGGGAAGATACTGGGGATAACACAAATGCTGCATACTCATGGTATGGTTTAATTTACTTCAATAAGTAGATAATAACCCCTTGTCACAGGAGCTTTGGAACTCAATGATCTTAAGGTCCTTTCCAGTCCTAACCATTAAGTGATTCTAGTAACCTCAGTGTTTTCTACTGTCAATAATTTTTCAGGAAAGCCTTTGTGTGAAATTCCACCACTGCTCTGAGCAGAACTCTCTTCTGTGAACTCAGGTGGAAAATAAGGCTGAAAGAAATGCTGCTTTACATATCAAGATTTCCTAGGTTGAATCTCTTCTCTGCTGATACTTTTCTTCCCTTTGCTTTTAATAGTCTGCCAATGCTCTTTGTGTCAGACTTCACTATGCTATGTGGGGAGGGTCAGAACAAGCTTTTACTGTCAGCTGAAAGCAGGAAAGGAAAGGAAGATTTTTTTATTACTATTACATAAATATTAGTCTATGATTACTTTTCTAGCATGGAGGACGATTGTGAGGGCAAGAGGACATCTTATTTTCAAACAGTTGACGTTCTTATGCAAGCTGCTTTGAGAAGGGGCTTGAAAATTTGACTTAAACTGTTTATAGGAAGCATTTCACAGCACTAATTATTGTATGCCACCACAGTAGTGTTTAATACAGTGCTCCAGCTGGAGAACACCCTGTTTTAGTCCTTAAGTTTAAACGAAGGGCATGCTGAGTGGTCACCTTTGTTTTCTTTCAGAAAATGTCAGCTTACTGTTCAAGTTGTACTGCCTCACGGTGATGACCCTGGTTGCTGCAACATACACAGTCGCGCTGCGGTACACAAGGACAGTGGGGACAGAACTGTACTTTTCAACGACGGCTGTGTGCATCACTGAAGTTATCAAGTTGTTCTTGAGCGTGGGCATCTTGGCTAAGTAAGTGTGGGAATGCCAGTCAGTATTTTGAACACAAATCCTTGCTTCTAACCTCAGATTCTCAGATACTGAAGTACAAATATATTTGAGAATGTAGCTGGATAGTCATGCTGTGGAAGAGACATTTTAGAATGGGTTACAGCTTGTGAGTTCTCCTCAACTGAAACTGCTTTGTAAACACCACAGTATTCAGGTGTGTCCTTTCTGCATATTTCTTGGGTTTGTATTATGCTTTGGAATAGGTTCAAAATGTCAGCATGGATTATCCGTGATGTTTTGGGTCTTCATTGGTGTAGGTGAAAGCTGAACTGTGAGCCGTCGTCTGCTGAGTTATACAGAATTGTAATGTTCCTGCTCATGTATTTCCCAAACAGTGTTGCAGACAGGCATTTGGCTGTCTCTCTTAAGCTGGGGAATCAATGCTGAAAAACAGTGGTCAGAAAATATTTAGAGTTTCTGTAATCCCAAACTGTTGCTAAGAACTAGAACTTCAGTCCATGTGTGAGAATCTGAAGTAGGGAAGCCCTCAGCTTGCTCTTTTTCCTCTCTGCTTTCATGTGCTACATTCTGCTTGGAAGAATCTTTATATTCTGTACTTTTCCAAACCCGGTTCTTGCTGTTGTAGTAGAATTTGTTCTTTTAGGGTCCCTGTTTATTTCTTTGTGGGTTTTGGTACATCAGAAGGCTGGTTGTTTTGTGCTAGAGAATCATAGAGTCACATGGTGTACTTCAGATTTTTATCAGAACATGTCTACTTAACATCAAAACAGCATTTTAACTTGCTTTAGAAATGAGACAATATTTGGATTTGATAAGGCAGCTGTGGCAAGCTGCCTTTTGTTTAACCTTTCATTAAATGTAATGTGTTAGAAAAGGCAAGTGTGACCAGTGGCAGATTCCCGTTTTCCTTTTTATGTACCCTGGGCTTCTCCCTCTGCCAGCACAAAATGTTGGCAATAGGGTCTCTGCCAATGAGTGATTGCACTGTGGTTCTCACAGTGTTGTCGCCAGTGTGGATCCTGATCCAGACCACTTTCAGGAGATTGTAGCAACCCACATTTCTCAATAGTGGTGGTTACTTTTAATGCGGAGGTCTATTACATTTTTAGAACAGCCCTGCACAGCCAAAGATCAATTTGGCACATTGTCTTCCCTTTGACAGTAACTAGCAGAGGATGCTTAGAACAGAAGTATAGGCAATAGGGCAAGCACTTTCCTTAGCTGTTGGCAGACGGTTGTGGATTTCCCAGCCTGGATGCTATGTGCACACTGTGGCTGTAGCACCTAACATTCCTGTCCTCTGTGAGATTGTCCTGTTTCTTTTTGATCTGTTACTCCCCAGTGTATCTGTGAAATGACTTCTGCAGTGTAACTACATGGTATGTGAAAAAGTACTTATTAATGAACACTTTATCTAGCAGTGTCACTGGATTCTGTCTTCTTGGGTTGACAGACATCAAGAATAATTCTTCTCCCTTCATTTTTATTTTCTTATCTCTACAGGTACATTGTGTTTTCAGAACTCATTCATTTTTTAAGCTGAAAGTTCTACTCTAACTTTTCCCTGATCATCCTAGTACCCATCTCCATAGCATTTCCAGTATCGTTACATCCTTTTCGTAACAGGATCCAGAGCTGCATGAAACATTCAGGATGTGAACATGCCATGGCATTAGGCAGAAGGGTGAAGGTGCTTTCTGTCTTGGTCTCAGTCCCTTTCCTAAGGATTCATAATGTTCTGCTCGTTTCTGTGAACACAGCTGAGCCTTGATCTGGTGCTCTTGTAAGGCTACTCACATCTTTTTTCCAAATGCCCGTATCTGGTTTAGAGATGGTTGCTGTATTATGGAGTTGTTATTTCCTACGATTCTTTCTCATTTATTGACAACTGAGCTTTATTTGCCAATTAAAATGGGATGGATCTGATTCACTGAGTTGTTTGAAGGTTATAATATCTATTCTGATCTAGTCAGCCAGTGGTCAGCCAGTGGGGTGTTTTTCTCCATAGGGGGGAAGAGAGATGGGTACCAGCAGACAGTATTCATCATGCCATACTCACCTCTTAATGGCAGGATGTCTCGGTTGCTGGTGGGTCCAGATGCCTTCCTTTGCTGCCCAAGTAACTGAGCTGTTTCTCAGATGGCCAAAGATCTAGTGAATTCTGCTCGGTGTAGTGAAAGAACTATTGAAAGTTTCTTTTTGTGTATCATGTATAATTGAGTATAATCAGCAAAATTTGTTTATTTCCTAGTAATCTGCCATTTTAGCTCACTTACAAATATGCTCAACAGCACAAATTCCAGCATAGTTTCTTCCAGTGACTCCTTTACAGCTTCCTCCAGTTTCAAAGTCCTAACCAATTTGTCTCACCCCAGACAAGGGGCCTTTGTAGTTTAATAACCAGTTAGGAGATAGCATATGGTCTGGTTTTTTCTGTACAGAGAGATACATTTGGGTGGGTACCTTTTCCTTGTTGAACCAGCCAGCACTGGTAACTGCAACATACAGGATACTGGGGTATGACTCTCATCTTGTTCTGCCTGCAGAATTTGTTTTCTTAGGTTCTTACTCCACTGTGTTTACTCTTAATGTTTCTCCTGGAAGGCACATTGCATGGATGAATGCCTAAAGATTGTCTTTTAAAAGAGGTGTTTAAACTGTGTTGTTTACTCAACTTCTCATATTTATTTGAAGTCCAGTTCACCATCTGGTAATTACATTGTCTACATTCTTAGATGGTACATAATTAGCAATGGATGAAGAAAAGGAAATTTGCAAACTCTAGTTTTAACTTCAGCTTTTCTAATGAATGAATGTTTCTGTTGCAGAACTGACTGTTACTAGTATCTCTCACCCATTCAGACCTATGAAGAAAACAGAGTACGTTTTTTAAGTTGAATCTAGATCAAAATCAGAAACAGTCAATTCAAGCTAGATTTTTTATTTTCTTATTTGAGTTTGCACTGTAATCTTTGGGCACCTTATTTTGCATTTTCAGCTGTTCACAGAGGCTTGTTTTAAATTCTTTTTTGTGTAGATTTATATCTATCTCCACATGATCTTTATACTGCTTTCAACTTACAGTTAGAGACTCTTGACTAGTGCATGCTTCAGAAAGCACACCCACTGCAAAGATGAACCAGTTCATCTTCTTGCTCTCAAAACCTAAAGTGAAAATAGTGCTTACTGGACACCTGTTATTCTTCATTGCTGAAATTCCATGCTGGAAGTCAAAGTAGACAGACACTACTGTTTCTGCTGTGACTTGACTTTAAATCAGCTAATTCACTGAGCATGGTCTGAACAGAAGCAGGTATAGTTTAAATATGATTTTGTTGTTTAACAGTCTCCCTTAGTATCAGCAACTAGAAGAAGCCATTACTGTGTGCTATTTTTTGACTTCTTAGTCTCACAGAGTAGACCTGTATCTCTGATAATTACATGTTATTTGCAGTTAGATATTTCAGATAGAAGTACTTCAGTCCAGCTGCACTTTGGTATCACCAAGAACTCTTGCTTTTCTTGTACATCTCTAGGAGAGAAACTTGGATGGAAGGGTCATGAGAGGGTAGAATACATAAATCTTTGGAGAGAAAAAGTTTAAGAACCTGCAGCACAGAGTTAGGGGAACAGAAAATACACAGGAACAAGGAAGGAGCCTTGGGGCATAAAGAGATGGCTAATTTTGATAATTGCTTATAAGGGTTTGGGGCAGGTAAATGACATACATTTGTGAAAAAGAAAGAAGCTGGGTTATGGTTGAAATGTGGGGAACTGGGCTTCTGGAATGCTGAGGAGGATGAGCCATTTGTTCATATGCATGTGTAATGGAAGCAAAAGGAGTGTTGAATTCAAAGGCAATACAGGTTGCATGTTGAGAGGCCTGTGGGAGGGGACAGGATGTTGGTATTAGTGACCAAGCAAGAGAGGAATGCAAAGGGGGAACATGGGACTTGGGGAGAGCTGGGAAGAGAACTGGAGGACTTTAATGGCAGTGACAAGTAAGCTAGAATGTCACATTGATGTACCAACAATAAGGGAGAACAGTGCAAAGGTCAGCTTTAATAAGCTGAGGAGCAAGCTGCAAAAGGGAACAGAAGCAGATAGCAGCATGTTCTTCCCCACTGCCTGCTCTTTCACATGCTGTAATTGCATGTGGGAGATGTGTGAAGGTGCAAGGTGACAGGGAGCTGCCGCACACTCTGACAGACCTCTTCAGATGTGGGCTGGTGCTGGTCCAGCTTCTCCTGCAGCACAAGAGAGAAAAGGAAAACAGGGCTGGCTGAGGAATGAGAGGTGTTTCCAGCTCAGTAGTGTGCAAGGGTACAATCTTTTTGTCTGTGCTGTGAAGTCCAGTTTAAAGGGGATCTGGAAAAGCACAGGCATTCAACATCACACACAAATATTAATATCCCCCCAAAAAAGGGTGGAGGGAACCAACAGCCTTCTGTCCCACTGCCTGCATGCTTAGTGACTTATTCCACTGTTTACAGTGATCATGGTTGTTGTTTACTTTACTACACATTAATGCATCTAACCTCCTCATTCCAGAATGCCTTCCTCACCTTCAGGGGTTTCTACTTGTTGATAACCTCACTGTTTTTCTTGGTTAATATATCTTTAATAAGCAGAGGGTACAGCTGATTGTTGAGAATAAATTTTCAGTCTTCCCATAGGACTCATTGATTTGATTTCTGTTTCCAAATATCAGTTTAAGAGAACCCTTTGTTATACTTCATTTTGCAGAGAAACTGGAAGTCTGGCAAGGTTAATAACATCTTTAAAAGAAAATGTATTTGGAAGTCCTACAGAACTGCTAAAATTAAGTGTTCCATCATTGGTATATGGCCTCCAAAACAATATGGCGTTTGTGGCTCTTAGCAACTTGGATGCAGCAGTCTACCAGGTAATACATGTTTTTGTCAGTAACTGCTCTGTAAATATGTTTCTCTTTCCTGTTTCATGAGGCATGCGTGCTAGGTATTTGTCTGCCTACCACATGGTAGTCTCTTTAGCCTCAATGTTAAAAGCCAGATGATGCTTTGTTATATTCAGAGCATACACTCTGTTTTAGAGCTGTCTGCTTTAGAGCTCTGGTTTACTCAGCTAACCCACTCACTGCTGGAGTCCCTTCAAAGTCACTTTATTGTAATCAGCAATGATACCAAACCCGAGGGATCAGTAGGAAGTCAATATGAAATTGTATTTGTCATTCTGTAGCTGAATTCTCTATTTTGCTTTCTTGGTTTGGAGTAGCTTATAAAACCACATCCTCTAAACTATATTCCCACCTTCCTTAGGTGACGTACCAGTTGAAGATACCTTGTACAGCATTATGTACAGTCCTAATGCTAAACCGTACCCTTAGTAAGTTGCAGTGGTTCTCTGTCTTCATGCTGTGCGGTGGTGTTACCCTTGTTCAGTGGAAGCCTGCTCAGGCTACGAAAGTACAGGTAAGAGTTTACATTTTGCCACTTCACGATGAAGAATATACTGCATTATACTCTGTATTTCACTTCACAGCAGCTGGGATTACAGTGAGGTTTATTACATCCCACAGAGCAGTGTCTGTTTCTTATTTCCAGCCACTTCATCTACAACATAACCACCAGTCTGTTCATTCTTTTTCACATTTATTGCATACCAGTTGAGGCAGGCTTGTGGTATTGCTGCAGTCTTGCTGGCTGGAAAGGCAACTGATTGCTACAATTAGTATAAATTACTACAGTCATCATAAGCAGCCTAATGCACCATCACAGGGGTATCTGAGTAATGTTTCCAGCAGTTGGCCCTGGTATCAATTGTAGTTGTTGGAGCAGAGAACTTGAATCAAAGCACTTGGCAAAATCAGGAGGGAAACTCCAATGCCGTGTGGGTATGTCATTTAAACACACCCTTCAGAGGCACTGACCTAATCCTGTTCGAGGAAGAAACAACTGTCTTGAGCAGCTAAGACATAAGCAACAGGTCGGTGGCATTAGCCAGAAGGGCAGGTCCAGCAGCTGGGAGGAACACCCACCTCCAAGGAGACAGTGCTCTGAGCATGGCAGCGGTCGCTAAGGGTACACATGGGCAGTGAAACACCACACAGCTACCCCAGGCTAATCCAAAGGACAGCTCTAGCTAAGAAGTACATTTTACACTGTAATGAAATGCTAATCATTTTGCTGTACTTAACAAGGGAGCTCTGGAATTGATTACTGTAAATTACTGAAGTGTTGTGTCCTTCTTAAAATAATGGTTGATGTTGCATGCAGGTGGAGCAGAATCCATGGCTAGGGTTTGGAGCCATTGCTGTTGCTGTATTGTGTTCAGGATTTGCAGGTATAGTATTATTTCTGTATGCAGGGCACATTAAAAGGATTGCACTCATGATGTTTAAACCAGAACTTTCTGCATTAGTTAGCTGTCTTTGATGATTAAAAGATAATAACTTTACACCCTCTACTCATAACTACATTCTACTTACAGTAGTTATGGCAGATTCATGACGTGATCACTCACGTCAAGCAAATGACTAGGAGCATGTACTATTGATTTTATGTGATGCAGCTTAGAAGGCTGGTTTGCATGTGGAAGCATCTTTCAAATGGTTAGAATAATACTGTAGGGAACATCCGTAATGACTTGGTACAATTAATTAATGTACATCGATTTTTATAAATTGGGCTTTACAATGAACAGCTGCCTTATGGTGACCACACGAAATAGTTGCATTCTTTTATATGAGGAATGGTGGGGCTTCTTGCTCTGTTCTTGCACTTAGCTCAGCCTTGGAATACATTTTGTAAATCAACCTGAGGTGCAGAGGGAGCATGAGAAGGGCAGAGAGGAAGATGAGTAGATAGACCACATGAAGGAGGTCTGGTTTGGTTTTGTTCTACAGCCAGCATTTCCCCTCAGAGTAGTTCTTCTCTGGCTTCTGCAGAAGGAGATGAGAACTTCAGGACAAGTGAGCCTATGCTGAGAAATAAGGAAATGCAAATTAATACTTAATTTGAAATCTGGCTCACAGGGGCATATTCCTGTGTCTGTGAACTGGATTCTTCCCCCTCTCTCTGTAAGAAAACAAGGTACTATCACTCACCTCTAGTACTGTACAATCCTGCCAAAACAATCTTGTGCTGTGCATCCACGGTTGTTACTTGTGGAAAACATTCTGGTTGACAGGGGAGGAAAGGAGGAGTATTTCGCTCTTCTTTGGTGTCCTCCCAAGTGAAATGGTAGACAGCTTTTCTTCTAAAGGTCTGCAAATTCAGACCATCAAAAGGGCTGATGCAGGCAGCCTTAGAGGATTTAGACACATACAGCTTTCTTCTCCCACAGAAGGAGCGCAGCTTGGATGTTTCCTCACCAACAGCTGTAGCTTTGAGGCAGCTGGGAGGACAGAGCATTTCTTCTTTCCTTGTGCCCCTGGGGCTTTACATGTTGAAAACATAAACACTGTTCAAACTCCTTTCCTCTACTTCCTTTCCACACCCACACGAAGAAGCCATTTTGGCACTGAACCTTCAGTTTCTGGACTGACCATGTTAAGT
This sequence comes from Loriculus beryllinus, assembly GCA_039877255.1. NCBI lineage: Eukaryota > Metazoa > Chordata > Aves > Psittaciformes > Psittacidae > Loriculus > Loriculus beryllinus. Next base: position 6,106 of record JBCJKH010013687.1, on the reverse strand, counting down.
GTTTTATATTGTTCCAGCAAAGTCAACAGAGTTACGTGGGTTTTGTCACTCAGAGACAGAAGTTTTTTTTTCAAACCATCGATCCTGTGATAATGTCCAAGGCAGACCAACAATGCTTATAAAAGCATTCGACAAATACATAATGGCAGATCCCTTGTAACTTGAAGCAGTACTGAAGAGTAGTTTCTCCTAAACAGCACCCATTCCTTCCTTCATCTTGCCTAGTGGGGTGATTTTCATGCATTTTCAGACATCTGAAAGCACAGTTCCATTGCTTTGCTTACCCTTGCCTTAGTTTATAAGATTTACAAGTATGGTTGATACTCAAGCCAAATCTCTAGTACCTGATTACATCTGCGTGTGCTTTGTGGGCCTTCTCAACGGGCAGAAATCTCAAGATAGATTCTTCTGGGTTCTTTTAAGCACTGCAGTAGTTAACGATGCTGGGGTTTTGTTGATGTTAGACTTCAGAAATCTGTATTCATATAAGATAATACCATGTTTCCTTGGTGGGTTTTTTGTTATTTGTACCCCTGAAATATAAATCTGTTCTCTAATTTATTTCCCATATTTAAATTTATTTAAATTATAAATTGCATTTTTCATGAATAAAAACATAGCAAGACCTTCCTTGAAGCTACCTCAGGGATTTCGGTGTGCTTAGGGCTTCTGACTCAGATCTTTTCTTTCTGCCATCTTTGTCAGTTCTATATATTTTTCTGATATGATTATGAAGGCTCTTGGGCGACATTAATCAGCAATAATTAGTCAGGAGGGCTCACACCAGAAAGTCATGGAAGTGACTGAGACAACCTGAGTCCTGTGAACTGCTGTCTGTGTTTTGAAGTCCTGAGGAAATTACAGAGATAAGCAGAGTCTTGGTGTCGGAGCAGTGGTTAAAAAGGCAGGTAGTGATGGCCTTGTCAAATGTCAGCCTTTTAGCCTCACATACACCTCCCCGGTAGAGTAATGAAAAGGTATTTGGGCAATTTCATTGAGGCAGAGCATAAAAGTAATGCTGAGCAGTGTGGCACTGTGAAGAAGAGTTTAAGATTAAAATCAATTCCATTTCCTCAAATCCAATCTGTAGTTTCAATTAGCAGGAAGCGTCGGTTTTGATTTGCTCTTGTAATCCCCTGAAGCTGTGGTTTCAGAATGTGGCTGCTCTGCCAAGTACTTTGCAGGCTCAAGGCTTCTGAGCAATTCTCAGTCTCAGCACTGAGCTAATACAGTCCCACCCCTGTTTTCAGTTTCTTACTGCTAAGTATCCCAATGGAGGGGAAGAAAATCGTTCTCCATCATACTGAAATACCTAAATACTGCCCAGGCAATAAAATACCAGGTGCCAGGTTGAAAGGTTTGGGGTTTTTTCTTGGTGTAGAACTGTACAGAAGAAACTGCTGGACAGGAACCTGGCAAATCAAACAGAAATGAGGAGTAGTTTCAATTGTCAATGAGTTGTTACAACAACTGTAAAGAGAAATAGAATCTATTTTTGACATTCCATACCCATTAAAATCCTGTTGTGGAAGACAGGATGTGGTGTTGGGTGCTTGATATTTGAAACGGCGTGTAGGACAAGATGACTGCAGTAGAACCAATGGTTCATGGTACATCGTGTTTGAAGGATGACACTTCATCTCACTGAAACCTTTTTTATTCTTTTCTTTTTAGGAGTCTATTTTGAGAAGGTCTTGAAGAGTTCAGATACTTCCTTGTGGGTGAGGAATATTCAGATGTACTTATCTGGGATTGTGGTGACTTTATTTGGTGTGTACATGTCAGACGGAGCTCAAGTCCTTGAGAAAGGGTTCTTCTATGGCTATACATACTACGTCTGGTTTGTCATCTGTAAGTATCTTATGATCTTAGGATCTTGTTACATTGTTTTGCTTTTTTAAACTATGATATAACTGATTGCACAAAGCTACAAATCCAATCTGATGCACTGGTTTTTAATGTGCTTTGAAGGATTTTATTTAAAAGTATCATTTTCTTGGAAATTATTCACTTGTCCAATTTAAAATTGTGCTGAAGCAGCAGCCTAAGTAACAGTAGTGAGTTGATCATCTTTAAATTAGCTGTATCAGAGCTACTAGCTGCCATGCAGACATCCCATTTTGCTGAATGTTGCATTAAATCATCAATGAGGTCGACATAGCCTAAACAAGGAGTACACCACTGGAGTAAAATGCATCATTTGGAGAGTAACCTACTGCACCTTTACTAACAGAAACCTGTTTATCTGCTTTCCAGTTCTCGCCAGTGTAGGTGGCCTCTACACCTCCGTTGTTGTTAAATACACAGATAACATTATGAAAGGCTTTTCTGCAGCGGCAGCCATTGTTCTTTCAACTGTGGCATCAGTCGCCCTCTTTGGCCTCCAGATAAGTAAGTGCCTTTTTGCCTTTGATTTGACTGTAGGTGCGGGTTTCCTTCCTGGCCAGCAGGCTGCTTGTTAGCAGGCTGTATGCATTCATACCAAAGCGGTCTTTTGCATCTCCTTTGTATTTTTCTGGTTTTAACTTTGTCTTCTCCAGGACTCCTGTGTACTGGTGTATTGCGTAAGGTGCCTGATGATCCTGTGCTTTCAGAGGCATTCATGGTTTGCTCTTTTAGAGGCATCCTACAACCTCAAAAGGAAAGGTTCTTTGTGTTTTAAACAGCTTATGAGCTCATACAGCTTTATCATAGAATGGTTTGGGTTGGAAGGGACCTTACAGCTCATCCAGTTCCAACCTCCCCACCATGGGCAGGAACACCTTCCACTAGACCAGGCTGCTCAAAGCTCCATCCAGCTTGGCCTTGAACACTGCCAGGGATGGGGCAGCCACAGCTTCGCTGGGCAACCTGTGCCAATGTCTGACTGTCCTCATAGCGAAGACCTTATTCCTTGTATCTAATCTAAATTTACCCTCTTTCAGTTTAAAGCCATTCCCCTTTGTCCTGTCACCACATGTCTTTGTAAAAAGTCCCTCTCCAGCTTTATTGTAGGCCCCTTTAAGCACTGGAAGCTGCTGTAAGTGCTTCCTGGAGCCTTCTCTTCTCCAGGCTGAACAAGCTCAAGTCTCTCAGCCTGTCTCTATAGGAGAGGTGCTTCAGCCCTCTGAGCATCTTCGTGGTCCTTCTCTGGACTCACACCAACAGGTCCACATCCTTCTTATGTTGTACATTGAGCCACTGACCACAGCATTTTGCGTGTGACCATCCAGCCAATTCCTTACCCACGGAGTGGTCCACCTGTCAAATCTGTGCTTCTCCAATGTAGAGACAAGGGTGTCATGCAGGACAGTGTCAAATGCTTTTCACAAATCCAGGTAGATGATGTCAGCTGCTTTTCCCTTATCCACCAATGCTCAGCCCCACTGCAGAAGGCCACCGGATTTGTCACGCAGGATTTGCCCTTGGCGAAGCCATGTTGGCTGTATTCATGAATCACTTTCTGATGCAGTTTAGTGTGTGACACAGCTGCTTATCCAAGACTGCTGTTGATAAGTTACCATTTCTTGTTGGTTTTAGTACAGCCAGTGCCAGTTTAGTTCCTCGGTTTGCAAGGGCTTTACACATCCCTGTTAAATCATACCTTCTACTGCATTAACTTCTGCCTTCCCCATTTGCTGTGGACACCACCACGAGAGCAAGTCACACAGGAGCTGGGGGCATGACTGATACGTGGTGAATATTTTTAAGAGTAAAGAGCAAATTGCTTTGGGTGGCTCTGCAACCACAAATGATTTTCTCTCTGATCAAGTTTGCGTCTGATACTATACCTAGTAGCTCTTGCTCTGGCCTTTGCTCTTTAGGTCTGGGTGTTTTTTGCTTTCCTGCAATAATCCAAAGATGGAACTGGTGATCTTTCTGAGAAAGTGTCATTAATAGTGTTTCTTAACCCTGTCTAGATGTGGAAAAACAAACGATGTGTTATCGCACGCTTTATCACACCCACTGTGTCTCTGTGATTCAGTTTATTGCAATGGTTAAGCTTTCTGGATGGCATCTGGAAATGCAGGAGATGTTTCACACTTGCTTTTCTGGTGACCACCACGTTCTTGCTGATACGAGACTAACTGAAAGGGTGTGGGGATTAAGCAAATGCTCAAGTCCTCAGTGACAGAGGATGACCTAGGTTCTGTGAATTATTAACAACTCATTGTCCTGTTTAATACTGTCATTCAGATATCATAATTTATATAGCTTAATCTTCTGCAGGTTTCTTCTTATACAGAGGTGTTTATTTAAACTGTTTTGTCTCCTTCCAGCTGTCACCTTTTCCCTGGGTGCTCTCCTGGTGTGTGTTTCTATTTATCTCTATGGATTACCTCGACAAGACACCACAAAAATCCAGCCATCAGAGACAAAGAACTCAAAAGAGAGGCTTGCTACTGTGTGACGTGGTCCATAGAAATGGACAGACAGGCAAGAGGGAAAAACTGGACTTAAAAACCTGCATTTTTTAAAAATTAGCCTTAAGCTAGTCATGGAATGGTTCAAGTGGGATAGACTGAAAGCAGAAGTTAATTCTGTTTTACATGGGGAGTTTTCAGTGGCTGACACTGAGGTTACATGACAGCCAAGGAGCTGGATGGGTGTTTTACTGAAGACATTCTTCACTCACAGCAAACTGGAAAGCCCATTTACAAGGAAAGCAGACTGAAGAAACTGAATACTCAATTGTATATAATGTATATAATAGAAGGAAATTGGTTCTTTGTGTATTTGATAAACTGTCTTGCCCTTTGAGGGCAGAAATGCCCAAAAGCTTCATAAAAATCTATTAAAAAGAGCAATCACTGCCAGCATTTTCTCTTAAACTAGTTGGCAGTTACAGTTTAACAACCGAAGTTTCTCTTCTGGGTGATTCATATGAGATGACCCAATTACACCAGGAATAACCACGCTTCAGGCATCACTTACTTATCTTGAAGTGATTAGAAGTAGCGTTTGCTGTTTGGTTTGAAAGGTCAGAGTGAAAGACTGGTGCTTAAGTTCTAGATTTTCTTAGACTTTTCAAATGTTTCTTATACCTGCTGTAGCTGGCAGAGAGATTTTCTCTTCTGTGTGTTTTATCAAGCCCCAGTTGTACAGGGGAAGGTTCATGTGTGTTCTTGTGTCTCTGGCTTAAGTACGAATGAGTCTGCTCATTGTCAGATGAGATTTTTATCTATATACTTTCTCTCTAAACCTCTTTGTGCATAGCAAGTGATGCTTGAAAGGACTTCCTGTAATGAATGTTAGGCTTTGATTTAATGTAGGAGTGCCAACTGTGTAATTTCAACCTCCTCCCTCATTTTCTGAGGCCTCATTTAGTTCAATCCTTTGGAACTCTGCACTGAGGGAAAAATTAACTGGTGTAATTTAGGCAACTTATCCACCTTCAAAGTGGAATCAAAAACATGACCTAGTTCATATCCTGGTTAGATTCCTTCAAATATGAATTAACCAGCCGGATTTTACTTGAAAGTGGGGTACATTAAGCACAGCAAAAACAAACACTTAAATTCTGTTGCAGTGAGAGAGGACACTCCTCTCTGACTTCTGCCAACTGTGCAGCTGGAACAGTGTGCCATCCCCATGCAGCTCTGAGGAGTGAAGGCTTTGGTGGTGGAGATATTGTCAGTCATCTGCACTACCTCACATGTAATGCCCCACCTCTGTTCAGTGATGTGATGGCTCTGTGTGCCACGTCTGACTGCTTGTACAGTGCTGAGGGAACATGGCAGGTCCTGTTCCACCAGTTGGGCAGCAAATCCTCTTCTTTCCTGTTGTCAGGTCAGTGACACAGGAAGAGGTGAGGAACAGGAGGTGACAGCTGGCAATTGGGCTTGGCTAAAGTCACAGAATGGAGAGTGCAGTACAACACACACGGAATGAGCCTCTGGCCTGATCTGACTCAGTTTGTTCCAATATATAGAGCACCTGCAGCTGATGTACGACTAGGCCTAAGTACACAATGGCAACTGCAAAAGGGGAGAACTTTGATCACTTAGGGCAGCACACTTAAAACCACTTCCTCCAACAAAAGGCTGTTATATTTGCACGGCAAATAGAGAGCAGTTCTCTTTTATGGGAAACACCACGTAGATGAATGTCTGAAGTATACTACTCC